>CAXITT010000131.1:1161718-1204559 GCA_964033795.1 Lymnaea stagnalis | reverse complement strand
CCTAGGTTGGAGTGGTGTGCCTAGGTTGGAGTGGTGTGCCTAGGTTGGAGTGGTGTGCCTAGGTTGGAGTGGTGTGCCTAGGTTGGAGTGGTGTGCCTAGGTTGGAGTGGTGTGCCTAGGTTGGAGTGATGTGCCTAGGTTGGAGTGGTCTGCCTAGGTTGGAGTGGTGAGCCTAGGTTGGAGTGGTGTGCCTAGGTTGGAGTGGTGTGCCTAGGACGGAGTAACTTAGATGTGTTTTGGGTGGGTTGTAGTCGTTATTGTTAAGCCATATGATTGGAATGTATTAGGGTACATCTGATCTCTAACAATAGGGTACATCTGGTCTTTAACAATAGGGTACATCTGGACTCTAACAATAGGGTACATCTGGTTCTAAACATAGGGTACATCTGGTCTCTAACAATAGGGTACATCTGGTCTCTAAACATAGGGTACATCTGGTCTCTAACAATAGGGTACATCTGGTTTCTAACAATAGGGTACATCTGGTCTCTAACAATAGGGTACATCTGGTCTCTAACAATAGGGTATATCTGGTCTCTAACAATAGGGTATATCTGGTCTCTAACAATAGGGTACATCTGGTCTCTAACAATAGGATACATCTGGTCTCTAACAATAAGATACATCTGGTCTGTAACAATAGGGTACATCTGGTCTCTAACAATATGGTACATCTGGTCTCTAACAATATGGTACATCTGGTCTCTAACAATAGGGTACATCTGGTCTCTAACAATAGGTTTCATCTGGTCTCTAACAATAGGGTACATCTGATCTCTAACAATAGGGTACATCTGTTCTCTAACAATAGGGTACATCTGGTCTCTAACAATAAGGTACATCTGGTCTCTAACAATAGGGTACATCTGGTCTCTAACAATAGGGTACATCTGGTCTGTAACAATAGGGTACATCTGGTCTCTAACAGTAGGGTACAAGTGGTGTCTAACAATAGGGTACATCTGGTCTCTAACAATAGGGTACATTAGACCTGCTATCAAGTCATCGTGCTACAATATACTACGCCTAAATTTGCCCAAAAAAGGATAAGATGGTTGTCGGGAAAGCCGGGATTGGTTCACTTTAATTTCAACACAAATCAAGAAAAGGTTTTTTCCCCCCAGAATCGAGTGAGTCACTTGCCACGGTGCAGTGGGCGGAGCCTGGCGATATCCTGAAATATAGATGTCTTTTGCTCGCGGCTTGTTGTGGGGATAGAAATAGCCTCCAGTCACGTGATCCAAGTCGATTCCCTGATTTGGGTCAGCGACAAACAAGAGATTCCTCCATCTGAAACTAGGATACCATATTATTGTATTTGTAGAACACACCAGTGGCGAATTCAACGAGTTGTTCCGGGGCACATGCCCCCCAAATGACTTTTATTTTTTTTATTTTTTTTTTAGATTTTTCAAGAACTGTTTCTTTTGTTGCTGTTTTTTTTTTTCTTTCCCCTCTTGGGCGCCCCCTCCCCTCACATTTTACCAGATTTTTAGTTCCCCTCCTGTAATGTCGGTATAGATCCGCTTCTGCCTGACACTAAGTACCTCTTAATGTCGATTGATTGGCTTAAGGTGATGTCAGGATGCGACAATAAGTTATGATCTTGACTATCCCCATACTAACATTGCAGACAGTTGCGTAGCCAGAGCTTGTGACACGCGGGGAGATCATTCATTTTTCCGCCCCTATTTAATGAAAACTACAATACTTACCGAATGAATATTTTACTTGCTACTTTAATTATAACAAGTGAACTGAAATATGAAGTGAGACAAAAATGTCACCCATTCCGCTCCTCTTTGTGCATAATTCAATTAGGGGTGCATGCAGTGGCGTAGCTACGGTTGGTGAGGTCCGGAGAGGGCCAAGCTTTTTGCCACCCACGACGAAACTCTGCAGTAAGCTAAACATACCGCCCACGACAAAACTCTGCAGTAAGCTAAACATGCCGCCCACGACAAAACTCTGCAGTAAGCTAAACATGCCACCCACGACAAAACTCTGCAGTAAGCTAAACATGCCACCCACGACAAAACTCTGCAGTAAGCTAAACATGCCACCCACGACAAAACTCTGCAGTAAGCTAAACATGCCACCCACGACAAAACTCTGCAGTTAGCTAAACATGCCACCCTCGACAAAACTCTGCAGTAAGCTAAACATGCCACCCACGACAAAACTCTGCAGTAAGCTAAACATGCCACCCACGACAAAACTCTGCAGTAAGCTAAACATGCCGCCCACGACAAAACTCTGCAGTAAGCTAAACATGCCGCCCACGACAAAACTCTGCAGTAAGCTAAACATGCCTCCCACGACAAAACTCTTCAGTAAGCTAAACATGCCACCCACGACAAAACTCTGCAGTAAGCTAAACATGCCACCACTCAATATAAATAAAAGAAGTCCCTTCCGGGGTGGACTCTCCCTCTGCACCCCCCCTTGCGCCAATGGGTACCATGTCTTGACCAGACTTCCAATATAAGACTACGTTGCTTGACCAGACTACACATATAAGACTATATGGCTTGACCAGACTACACATATAAGACTACATTGCTGGAACTGACGACCAATATAAGATTACATGGCTTGACCAGATTACACGTATAAGACTACATTGCTGGAACTGACGACCAATATAAGATGACATGGCTTCACCAGACTACACATATAAGACTACATTGCTGGAACTGACGACCAATATAAGATGACATGGCTTGACCAGACTACACATATAAGACTACATTGCTGGAACTGACGACCAATATAAGACTATATGGCTTGACCAGACTACACATATAAGACTACATTGCTGGAACTGACGACCAATATAAGATGACATGGCTTGACCAGACTACACATATAAGACTACATTGCTGGAACTGACGACCAATATAAGATGACATGGCTTCACCAGACTACACATATAAGACTACATTGCTGGAACTGACAACCAATATAAGACTATATGGCTTGACCAGACTATAAATAGACTATAGTTGTTTGAGAGTTGTTGCTTTTTTATAAATTGTGCTCTTTGGGGACACTTTCACTATAAGACAATTTATTGCTAAGACAATTTATTGCTAAGACAATTTATTGCTAAGACAATTTATTGCTAAGACAATTTATTGCTAAGACAATTTATTGCTAAGACAATTTTATTGCTAAGACAATTTATTGCTAAGACAATTTATTGCTAAGACAATTTATTGCTAAGACATTTTATTGCTAAGACAATTTATTGCTAAGACAATTTATTGCTAAGACAATTTATTGCTAAGACATTTTATTGCTAAGACAATTTATTGCTAAGACAATTTATTGCTAAGACAATTTATTGCTAAGACATTTTATTGCTAAGACAATTTATTGCTAAGACAATTTATTGCTAAGACAATTTATTGCTAAGACATTTTATTGCTAAGACAATTTATTGCTAAGACAATTTATTGCTAAGACAATTTATTGCTAAGACAATTTATTGCTAATTACTCTTCCGGCGCACTATATTTTTAAGTGTGTGTTATTGACACGCCTCTGTCGTGTCTTACGGAAATATCTTACTGTCATAACTCTGTCGTGTGTCTAATTCTCATGTGTCTTATTGCCATGTCTCTGTCGTGTGTCTTATTCTCATGTGTCTTACTGCCATGTCTCTGTGATGTGTTTTACTAACCTGTCTGTCATGTGTCTAACTGAAATGTCTCTGTCATGTATCTTACTAACAAGTCTCTGTCATTTATCTTACTAACAAGTCTCTGTCATGTATCTTAATAACAAGTCTCTGTCATGTGACTTACTGTAATATCTCGTCATAGTACCTTAATTCAAACTTTTAATGCCCCAAAGATAAAGTAAATGTAGCAGAACTGGTACACCGAAATGTATCCCCCCCCCCCTTTTTTTTTCACTCGTGGCTATCCTATCAAACGTGATCACACGTCATGACATCTCAATGGCCGTAGTGATTCGAGCTGGAAAGTGTGAGGCCATCGCGAGGGTTCTATCGATTGCTTTCCGAGCGAGTACGCAAAACTCGTGAATTTTTACCTTCTTTCTTCCTCCCGGCCGCTCCATTCATCCATGCATGGGTCGATAGTACGATTTTGCGTGTTGCGTGGCCTGGTCCGCTCTGATGCATGCGATCATGGCCTGGTAGCGACATTGTGTTCACTTTGTGGCGGCGGGTTAAGAACTCGCTCAGCGGAGATGGTATCATTCAAAAGGTTCATTTCGTAAGACAGGACTTTATGGAAACGCCAATATTCCGGGACTCTGTGTACAATTCAACAATTGGTGCTTGTGTACAAGAATGGATTAGAGGCTGCTTTTTAAATTACGTGTTTTTCAAGTTCATGTTCTTACGGAAGTAAATACTATTATAGCAATGTCCATAATCTGACGTTGACGACATTCATTTGACGACATTAGAAGGATTTCTAGTATACGTTTCTTCAATTACAAGTGCTTGTGGCGGTGTATGACATTTACACATGGCGTTATATGACATTTGATGACATGAGGTTAACATGCTCTAGTGCCATTTTTATGTTCAATGTCAGTTCCAATATTTCCAGACATCCCAAGCCTGATGGATCATGGATTCATTTTACGTTAGGAATTTTCTCGTTACCATGAGAGTCTGTCTGTGTGTGTGTGTGCCAGTGTGGGTGTAAGTGTGTGTTAACAGATTTGATTGAGCCAATCATTGCCAGGGATCAAAGATGGAGGCTTGAGTCCTTAGCTGCCCTTTGTTTCATGTTTAAAGATGGAGGCTTGAGTCTTTAGCTGCCCTTTTGTTTCATGTTTAAAGATGGAGGCTTGAGTCCTTAGCTGCCCTTTGTTTCATGTTTAAAGATGGAGGCTTGAGTCCTTAGCTGCCCTTTGTTTCATGTTTAAAGATGGAGGCTTGAGTCTTTAGCTGCCCTTTGTTTCATGTTCAAAGATGGAGGCTTGAGTCTTTAGCTGCCCTTTTGTTTCATGTTTAAAGATGGAGGCTTGAGTCCTTAGCTGCCCTTTGTTTCATGTTTAAAGATGGAGGCTTGAGTCTTTAGCTGCCCTTTGTTTCATGTTTAAAGATGGAGGCGTGAGTCTTTAGCTGCCCTTTGTTTCATGTGTAAAGATGGAGGCTTGAGTCCTTAGCTGCCCTTTGTTTCATGTTTAAAGATGGAGGCTTGAGTCTTTAGCTGCCCTTTGTTTCAGGTTTAAAGATGGAGGCTTGAGTCCTTAGCTGCCCTTTGTTTCATGTTTAAAGATGGAGGCTTGAGTCCTTAGTTGCCCTTTGTTTCATGTGTAAAAATGGAGGCTTGAGTCCTTAGCTGCCCTTTGTTTCATGTGTAATGAACATTACCGGCAACTGATCACTCAATGATCTCCCTTTAATGGATTCAGTGTGTGTGCGGCAGATTACTTCCCGTAATTCCTGCGACTTTTTATAATTTAGTATGTCATTAGCGTGTCATAGGTGTGTCCATTTTGTTATATGGTGGCCATTTTTGTGCCCGATGTCTGATTTGTGTCTTGTTACCACGACAGACATCCGTGAAGACATCATTAATATTATTCTTCTGTCGAATTTGGTTCGAATTGTCCAATGTCTTTTGAAATAATAAAATAACAAAATGGTTTATCGGTCTGTAATATTCCCATTTCAGTGTCGAGTTGTTTTAATGGGCCAACCAGTTCGTGCCTAAGTGAAGGTCTCCTGGCTAATACAATTGAATTATTTCCCATTTGATATAGTTTTAAATTCATTGTTTCCAAAAACTTGCTCCCGAAAAGAGCTGCCAAGCCCCAAAAACGGGCCCAAGGGGAGACATATCCTGGGACAAAGACGTACTCCGCTGGCTGCTCCACTAAACGCTCCACTGGTCGCTCCACATGAGAGCTTCCATCCGGTCTTGTTTATGTTGCGTGGCTCTGAGGCTCTGAGGTTCTGAGGCTCTGAGGTTCTGAGGCTCTGAGGCTCTGAGGTTCTGAGGTTCTGAGGTTCTGTGATTCTGAGGTTCCCGTTTCAAAACCTTAAAAACATTTTTTTTTCTTTTTTACCGAACTAATATAGAACGATGGAGTTGTTCAAAACGGTCGGTGTTGATGGTTGCCCGTGTACGCCCGTGAACGCCAGTTCTTGATTTGGCATAAACTCGTGGAGAACAGTGTCTAGTATGTGTGGAATCACGGGCATACGACCATTGTCTGATAGGGCGGACTATGAAGAAGTTTTTGCAAGGATTCGGTTCGGTTCCACTAGGACCTTTCTTTGAGGAGGAGCCGTCCCCAGAGAAAAATGGAGCGGCTTCAAACGGAGAGCTTGGCGCTGCCGGTGTAAGTGAAATGTTTTGTTCAAATCTGTGGGATTCTATTTTAACTCTAGGACTTGCTGTTTTATGTTTCCGTTCATTAACTGTTCGTGCGTGCGTGCGTGTGTGCGTGTGTGTGTTTATGTGCGTGCGTGTGTGTGTGTGTATGTGTGTGTGTGTTTTTATGTGCTTGCGTGTGAGTTTATGAAGGAAAGAAAGAGACAAGACGCAAAGTCTCTCTGACGCATGACGTAAAGCCTTTATGACGTAATTTTGTTTTATAAGACACAAATACATGACGTCAGCAGGCGAGGGTGTCCTAGTTCAACGGTTCTAAGCATGTGGTACACGGACCACTCGTACATTCAATTGTTCTAGGTGAGGTGTCGGAAAACTTGTACGAGTAAGCTAGAAATATTTTTTTTTAATTACGTCTGTTAAGAAAATATTTTAGGAGCCATAATTAAATAATAATAAATGTTGAAAAGAAGAGTGCCGCATCTATTCCTTGAAAGTAACGCAGGTTGCCGACCACTGGTCTAGGTTGTACAAAGCCGCAGGTTGCCGACCACTGGTCTAGGTTGTACAAAGCCGCAGGTTGCCGACCACTGGTCTAGGTTGTACAAAGCTGCAGGTTGCCGACCACTGGTCTAGGTTGTACAAAGCCGCAGGTTGCCGACCACTGGTCTAGGTTGTACAAAGCCGCAGGTTGCCGACCACGCAGGTTGCCGACCACTGGTCTAGGTTGTACAAAGCTGCAGGTTGCCGACCACTGGTCTAGGTTGTACAAAGCCGCAGGTTGCCGACCACTGGTCTAGGTTGTACAAAGCCGCAGGTTGCCGACCACTGGTCTAGGTTGTACAAAGCCGCAGGTTGCCGACCACTGGTCTAGGTTGTACAAAGCCGCAGAAAATTAAGAATGTTCGATTTTTTGGTTCTTTTGTTAAGTGTCACACATAATAAAGGTATAACAAGAGCATGTGATGTAAACGTAATGTGTTCAATTTTGTGATGTGATGTAAAATCTATATTTGTTGTGATGTGGAGTAAAATCTATATTTGTTGTGATGTGGAGTAAAATCTATATTTGTTGTGATGTGGAGTAAAATCTTTTTTTGTTGTGATCGGGGTCAAATCTTTTTTGTTGTGATGTGGGGTAAAATCTTTGTTTTTTGTGATGTGGGGAAAAATCTTTTTTGTTGTGATGTGGGGTAAAATCTTTTTTGGTGTGTTGTGAGGTAAAATCTTTGTATGTTATGCAGCGGGGTAAAATCTATTATTGTTGTGATGTGGGTGAACGTGATGTGTAACGTTGAAACGGAGAGCCATGGTCCAATTGCCATATAAGAGCAAATGAAGTTAAATGAAATAAAGGATTCCCCCGTGATCTCCCGTTAATTCATGTGTCATCTCATTCACAAGCTACTTGCCCATGTCACTCACAAAATTGAATTTTCCTCTCTCCACATCCTCGGGAGTTTATTTAGGATCACCCAAAATCAAATTTTCCCTCCACTCTGAATTATACGAGTGTGTTACGTTGATTACACATGATTCATAAGTCTAACAATTGTATCTTTCCATCGTCGGCGCAACACATCTTTAGAGTTAGTACTCTAGGATGTCATTTTTAATGTCTTTATTTTATTTGAAACATTGTCAGTGGGTGTCTTGTTTTTCGCACCCCAGAGACGCCTCTGATTGGGGCGAAATATTATTTTTACGATTATTGACAATTGTTGGGGTTGTATTAGGCAAGGGTTTGTAGGAGGCATTGTGGGGGTTGTGGGAGGCAAGGGTTTAAAGGAGGCATTGTGGGGGTTGTGGGAGGCAAGGGTTTAAAGGAGGAATTGTGGGGGTTGTAGGAGGCAAGGGTTTAAAGGAGGCATTGTGGGGGTTGTGGGAGGCAAGGGTTTAAAGGAGGCATTGTGGGGGTTGTGGGAGGCAAGGGTTTAAAGGAGGCATTGTGGGGGTTGTGGGAGGCAAGGGTTTAAAGGAGGCATTGTGGGGGTTGTGGGAGGCAAGGGTTTGTAGGAGGCATTGTGGGGGTTGTGGGAAGACCCAGAACATCAGTTGTATATACATTTTATGAGATTTTTAAATATCGTCAGTGTACGCTAAATATGCTTTGGTATCGAGATGGGGTTGTGAAATGTGCTTTGGTATCGAGATGGGGTTGTGAAATGTGCTTTGGTATTGAGATGGGGTTGTGAAATATGCTTTGGTATTGAGATGGGGTTGTGAAATATACTTTGGTATCGAGATGGTGTTGTGGAAAATGTTTTGAAATCAAAAGCCAAAAAAGTAAGAACCCGTGCCTCAGGATTGACCTAAAGAGATCCTATAAATAAATGATTCAATAGAACGTCTCAGCTGTAGATGAAATAAAATGTGTTTAGTTTCTTATAATCGGCTCACAAAAATGAATGGCAACACTTTTCCATAAGAAGAATGTTGTGTTTAGAATGGCAACACTTTTCTATAAGAAGAATGTTGTGTTTAGAATGGCAACACTTTTCTATAAGAAGAATGTTGTGTTTAGAATGGCAACATTTTCTATAAGAAGAATGTTGTGTGTAGAATGGCAACACTTTTCTATAAAAAGAATGATGTGTTTAGAATGGCAACACTTTCTATAAGAAGAATGTTGTGTTTAGAATGGCAACACTTTTCTATAAAAAGAATGATGTGTTTAGAATGGCAACACTTTCTATAAGAAGAATGTTGTGTTTAGAATGGCAACATTTTCTATAAGAAGAATATTGTGTTTAGAATGGCAACAATTTTCTATAAGAAAAATGTTGTTTTCAGAATGGCAACACTTTTCTATAAGAAGAATGTTGTGTTTACAATGGCAACACTTTTCTATAAGAAGAATGTTGTGTTCAGAATGGCAACACTTTTCTATAAGAAGAATATTGTGTTTAGAATGGCAACACTTTTCGATAAGAAGAATGTTGTGTTTACAATGGCAACACTTTTCTATAAGAAGAATGTTGTGTTCAGAATGGCAACACTTTTCTATAAGAAGAATATTGTGCTTAGAATGGCAACACTTTTCGATAAGAAGAATGTTGTGTTTAGAATGGCAACACTTTTCTATAAGAAGAATGTTGTGTTCAGAATGGCAACACTTTTCTATAAGAAAAATGTTGTGTTTAGAATGGCAACACTTTTCTATAAGAAGAATGATGTGTTAAGAATGGCAACACTTTTCTATAAGAAGAATGTTGTGTTCGAAATGGCTACACTTTTCTATAAGAAGAATGTTGTGTTCAGAATGGCAATACTTTTCTATAAGAAGAATGTTGTGTTCAGAATGGCAACACTTTTCTATAAGAAGAATGTTGTGTTTAGAATGTCAACACTTTTCTATAAGAAGAATGTTGTGTTTAGAATGGGAACACCTTTCCTAAAAGATGAATATTGTGTTCAGGGTTGTGTCTAGGGGGATGGGGTCTCGCCAACATCAGGTGCGCCAAATTCATCTGTAGATAGGACCTTAACAGTCAATGATAGAAAGGACCTTAACAGTCAATGTAACGGTAAAATGCCATTTTGTTGACTGGGTCATCTTCCTTGAACGGCGTCTTTTTATTGGTCGACTCGGGCGTCACTTTCTTTTTAAATATTGATGCACGCCACTTTCAGGCGTCACCACGGACGCCACATTAAGGCCTCACCACGGACGCCACATTCAGGCGTCACCACGGACGCCACATTCAGGCGTCACAACATTCAGGCGTCACCACGGACTCCACATTTAGGCTTCACCACAGACTTAGAATTGCGTTTTACAGAGTTGTGTTTTCTATAAATGTAACTTTAAAAAAAAGAAGAACTTAGTTTGTCAGAGCTTAGTTTGTGAGAGCTCGGTTTGTGAGAGCTGAGTTTGAGAGAGCTCACTTTGTGAGAGCTCAGTTTGTGAGAGCTGAGTTTGAGAGAGCTGACTTTGTGAGAGCTCAGTTTGTGAGAGCTGAGTTTGAGAGAGCTGACTTTGTGAGAGCTCGGTTTGTGAGAGCTCAGTTTGTGAGAGCTCAGTTTGTGAGAGCTCGGTTTGTGAGAACTTAGTTTGTGAGAGTTCGGTTTGTGAGAGCTCAGTTTGTGAGAGCTCAGTTTTTGAGAGCTTAGTTTGTGAGAGCTCAGTTTGTGAGAGCTCAGTTTGTGAGAGCTGAGTTTGTGAGAGCTCAGTTTGTGAGAGCTCAGTTTGTGAGAGCTCAGTTTGAGAGCTCAGTTTGTGAGAGCTCAGCTTGTGTATCATTGCTCAAGACAAAAAATAAGCGATATTTAACAAAGAAAACGAATGCTTGTCATGACACACGTTCAACAGCTGTTTGAAAAGAAGTCACCAACTGACCAGATACATTGTCAGATAGTAGCTGAGAATTGTCATTTGTGATCATTGAGACGATACAACATTAAACTGAATGAATATTCGGACAACCCCGGTGACGCCCCTTTTTAAATGCTGTTTTCGTCCATATTGATGTTCCCTTGGGCTAACCAGCTGTGGTGAGACGGGGGGGGGGGATGCTCTCGGGCAGGGAAACATCTATAGAATTAACGTGCCTATACATACTCCAATGCCATCTGATATTTATAGTATACCCATCATGTCATCTACAGCAGACCTTGGAATGTTTTAAAAGGGGAAGAAGTTGTGACTGGTGCTGTTCTGACTCGTGATGTTCTGCTCGTTGTTGTTCTGACTCGTGATGTTCTGACTCGTGATGTTCTTTTTTGTTGTTGTTCTGACTGCATATGTTCGCGTGCTGGTACACGTGTAAGTGCGATGCTGCATACCGGGAATGTTGCGTGCCCAGGGTTAAGGTCAAGACTTACATGGCCCTTTCCGCGTTTCTCGGTTGTACAGGAATCGTGTTTATGCCTTAAATTGGGAACGATGATCACTGAATATTTCCATTGCTCATTTATTGCGTGTTTATGGAAAAACAAGAAGGTCGATGGTCGGTAATGTGTAGGGGATCTCTAACTATTGGGGACAGGGGATCGCAATGAAAGGACATGAGATTTGTTTACAATCATAACACTAAATATATTCCTAAGTGTCTGAGGTAATTTAAGGAGTAGCGTAGCTAGAGAGGTGCGGACTGCACTGGGGGGCTAAGAGCAACGGAGGGGCGACACTAAATTTAAAAAAATGCAAATTTACAGAACACACAGTGCTCGGTCTAACCCAATTTCATAAAAGTATAACCGATCACACGTACATATTCTTCTTCTTCTTCTATATCTTAAGGGCCCACGATCAATTTATTGATTATTTTGGCTCCTATGCATGTAGATGGGATTTGCGATGTTTCTGTTCTTGGTGTTGATGAGGAAATTTCACTGACTTCCAGCGCCACTTTGTGAGGGAGTCATGCACCATTTCACACGTTTAAACAATCTCAATGTGTCTTTTATTAAAAGGTCAAGGTCGATGCGTCAGAAATGAGGTGACCCTATAATTAGGTCAGAAAAACGCCGTTTTGACTCAACGCCAAATGAATTGTCGGTAGCTTTTGTAAGTGACAGGAAGCTATATTTATCTAAATTCTGAGGAATAAAGCTGTCCATTGATATCAATACGATACTGTCATGCAATTCTAAGAACATGAATCAGATCGGTAAAAAAAATAAAAACATTTTAAAAATGACTTTTTATTAAGTTAACAAAATAATATTTTCAAAATTCTCTATCTTTCAATACTTAATTAAAGTTTGTTAAGTTTTTTTTTAATGATTTTGGAACCAAAACTATATAAACCCAGAAATACTAAAATTTAATATTGCCGCCGATTCTTCACTTTCACCGCCCCTTAACATTTGAGCACGATTGTCATGCAGCACAAGGACTATTCCATGCTGACTAGGAGGTCACGTTTCTTTGCTACCTTTACCTTTCGGCTGACCTTCTTGATGAAGTTAATCTTATACAGCTGTATCTGCAGACTAAAGGTTTTACGCTTGACAAAGTGGTGGCCAACCTAGGGGCCTTAAGATCGTTCCTGCATGAGAAGTGCTGTCACTTGGTAGAACATGCTATTGAAAGGCACTTTTAAAATCAGATCAATATGAAATTTCGGTAGAGAGAAGATGAAGGTTTAAAAAGAGAATGGCAGAAAAAACAATTAAGAGATGCTGAACGCTGTCTGCGAGAAGAAAACAATTGGGAGAAGCTGGACTGTACTGATCATTTTCATTCTGATCGCAATCAAAGAAGTGGTAGATATGTTTGGGGCTGTTCAACCCAAGAGCCTACTATCAGCCTATAAAGAAGAGTTATTGTAGCCCGTTCCAAAAAGAACCTCTTTCTGTGATGAGATTAACTTTTAAAAGGAAATACCAAGGCTTAGGTTACACCTAAAGGAAGCTGATATTGAATTTCACAAATTTTTGGACTGGTCAGTTTTTGATGTTTTGAAATTCATAGCTGAATGGGACTTCATAGAATCTCTTCCTAAACTCTCAATGGCTTTTTTCAATCTGTGTGTATGTGGCCTCATGTGAGTGGAGCTTTTCAAACAAAGACTAATCAAGAACTATTTACGATTCACCGTGAGACAGTCAATGCTTTCTGATCTGGTTCTACCATCAATTGAAAGTAACACGGTGAAGGACATTGATAGTGATTGACAGGTTTGCGGCTTTGAAAACCAGGAAAGAAACGTTTAAAAAAATGTAATGTAAAAATTACAATATCTTAATGTTGTTACAGTTGTTAATACATTTAACTCCTGGCCTTAAATTAATTTGTTTTTGTTCTAGTTATTGTTATAGTATGGACTTATTTTAAGAAGAAGAATTTTATCCTGGAAGTCTAGGGTAGGAGGGGTGAAACGGGAGTGTACCATACCGGGTGACAACGGGAGTGTACCGCACTGGTTGACTATATTAGTCACCACTCTGTAACATCACCACTCTATTAGATCACCACTCTGTAAAATCACCACTCTATTAGATCACAAGTCTGTTACATCACCGCTCTATTAGATCACCTCTCTTTTACATCACCACTCTATTAGATCACCACTCCATTAGATCACCTCTCTGTTACATCACCACTCTGTTACATCCCCATTCCGTTGGATCACCTCTCTGTTACATCACCTCTCCATTAGATCACCACTCTGTTACATCACCTCTCTATTAGATCACCTCTCTGTTACATCACCTTTCTATTAGATCACCTTTCTGTTACATCACCTCTCTATTAGATCACCACTCTGTTACATCACCTCTCTATTAGATCACCACTCTGTTACATCACCTCTCTATTAGATCACCTCTCTGTTACATCACCTCTCTATTAGATCACCACTCTGTTACATCACCTCTCTATTAGATCACCTTTCTGTTACATCACCTCTCCATTAGATCACCTTTCTGATACATCACCTCTCCGTTAGATCACCTCTCTGTTACATCACCTCTCTGTTACATCACCACTCGATTAGATCACCTCTCTGTTACATCACCTCTCTGTTACATCACCACTCTATTAGATCACCTCTCTGTTACATCACCACTCTATTAGATTACCTCTCTGTTACATCACCACTCTATTAGATTACCTCTCTGTTACATCACCACTCTATTAGATCACCTCTCTGTTACATCACCTCTCCGTTAGATCACCTCTCTGTTACATCGCCTCTCTATTAGATCACCTCTCTGTCACATCACCACTCTATTAGATCACCTCTCTGTTACATCACTACTCTATTAGATCACCTCTCTGTTACATCACCACTCTATTAGATCACCTCTCTGTTACATCACCACTCTATTAGATCACCTCTCTGTTACATCACCACTCTATTAGATCACCTCTCTGTTACATCACCTCTCTATTAGATCACCACTCTGTTACATCACCTCTCTATTAGATCACCTCTCTGTTACATCACTACTCTATTAGATCACCTCTCTGTTACATCACCACTCTATTAGATCACCTCTCTGTTACATCACTACTCTATTAGATCACCTCTCTGTTACATCACTACTCTATTAGATCACCTCTGTGTTACATCACTACTCTATTAGATCACATCTCTGTTACATCACTACTCTATTAGATCACCTCTCTGTTACATCACTACTCTATTAGATCACCTCTCTGTTACATCACCACTCTACTAGATCACCTCTCTGTTACATCACCACTCTATTAGATCACCTCTCTGTTACATCACCACTCTACTAGATCACCTCTCTGTTACATCACCACTCTATTAGATCACCTCTCTGTTACGCTCCTATTTCAGAAAGAAGCTCTGTGCCTTGAAGTTTTACGACATTTTCCTTTGCAGGAGGCTCTTTGAGCCAAATGGCGTTGTAGTCATTACTGACATCGTTGTCTTACATGCTTGGTCCAGACTTGAGTACACACACAGTCATGCTTGGTCCAGACTTGAGTACACACACAGTCATGCTTGGTCCAGACTTGAGTACACACACAGTCATGCTTGGTCCAGACTTGAGTACACACACAGCCATGCTTGGTCCAGACTACACACACAGTCATGCTTGGTCCAGACTTGAGTACACACACAGCCATGCTTGGTCCAGACTACACACACAGTCATGCTTGGTCCAGACTTGAGTACACACACAGCCATGCTTGGTCCAGACTACACACACAGTCATGCTTGGTCCAGACTTGAGTACACACACAGTCATGCTTGGTCCAGACTACACACACAGTCATGCTTGGTCCAGACTTGAGTACACACATAACCATGCTGGGTCCGCACCTTACCACACACACAGCCATGCTTAGTTCACATTTCACTACACTCACAGTCATGTTTGGTCCACACTTAAGATCCCTAACCAATGTTCAATGATAACAATGACTAAAAATTTAATAATGTAACTAAAGTGTTTTTCAAAAGAGTCCTCATAACTCTGTTCTTATCCTCAGACCACTCTCATCTCCAGTGACAACTTGTCTTCAGAGCACTCTCATCTCCACTGAAAACTTGTCCTCAGACCACTCTCATCTCCACTGACAAATTGTCCTCAGACAACTCTAATCTCCACTGACAACTTGTCCTCAGACCACTCTTATCTCCACTGACAACTTGTCCTCAGACCACTCTCATCTCCACATACAACTTGTCCTCAGACCACTCTTATCTCCACTGACAACTTGTCCTCAGACCACTCTCATCTCCACTGACAACTTGTCCTCAGACCACTCTCATCTCCACAGACAACTTGTCCTCAGACCACTCTCATCTCCACTGACAAACTAGCTTGCACCTCAGCCTGCAGACAAGGCCATGAACTAACCCCACGAATCGCCCCGCCCCCACAACCATCAACCATAACTGACAAAACTTCTCACGACATAAAACTTTCCATAACAAACATTCACGCCAACTAATCCAGTTCATACCACGCACTTCTTCTAATCCAGTTCATACCACGCACTTCTTCTAATCCAGTTCATACCAGGCACTTCTTCTAATCCAGTTCATACCAAGGCACCTCTTCTAATCCAGTTCATACCACGCACTTCTTCTAATCCAGTTCATACCACGCACTTCTTCTAATCCAGTTCATACCACGCACTTCTTCTAATCCAGTTCATACCAGGCACTTCTTCTAATCCAGTTCATACCACGCACTTCTTCTAATCCAGTTCATACCACGCACTTCTTCTAATCCAGTTCATACCACGCACTTCTTCTAATCCAGTTCATACCACGCACTTCTTCTAATCCAGTTCATACCACGCACTTCTTCTAATCCAGTTCATACCACGCACTTCTTCTAATCCAGTTCATACCACGCACTTCTTCTAATCCAGTTCATACCACGCACTTCTTCTAATCCAGTTCATACCACGCACTTCTTCTAATCCAGTTCATACCACGCACTTCTTCTAATCCAGTTCATACCACGCACTTCTTCTAATCCAGTTCATACCACGCACTTCTTCTAATCCAGTTCATACCACGCACTTCTTCTCACTTTCTCTATACCTCCGTCTATTTTCTTTTAATCTTTTTCTTTCCTCCCTCCCTCCCTTTCTCTCTCTATCTCTCTCTTTGTCTCTCTCTCTATCTCTCTCTTTGTCTCTCTCTCCCTCTCTCAGTGCTTGTGCGTCCACCATGGACAGTTAAGACCATTTTTAGACACATACATTTCTTACATTGTCTCCGGTCATTTGAATTGCATTTCAATATGTTCTTTAAATATTACATTCTATTTAACAGGCAAGCAATAATTTTTACATTACACCAGAGACCGTAACTTAATATATTTATTGTTATTCTTCAGTTTTCTTAAATTCTCCGAGGGGCAGGGGAAGGGGTTCCAACCAACCATGGGCGCCCGCAGGGGGGGGGGGTTAAGGGGGCACTTGCCACCCCCCTTACCTGGATTGATTGGATAAAAAAATATATTAAAGTAAAGACAAAATAAAGAGAAAGTAACTAAGCTGATGTCATGTCCGTTCGTTCACCATACAAATACGCTACGGTAAACTAAAACTATAATAAAACATTACTAACATTTTTTTGCCCTCCCACCTGGAAAGTTAATCGATTTCCCCCCCCCTTCCCCCCATAGAAAGTTTTCTGCGGGCGCCCATGCAACCAACCCTCTCCTTTTCCTTCGTATATAATGAAATCACAGGGAAGTTGTTTGCTTTTGTGTTAGGGGGCGCTAGCTTTATCCCAGGATTTTTCTCCCGTGCAATTATGATTGTCAGTCCTGAGAGTGTTGTCCACCTGTTTCCAGCGATATTCTCCTGTTTCTTCTCTTCCATCCACAGGGCGCGAGCCTCAACAGCCAGAGCCGGTCAGCTTCTGAGGAGGACAGGGGAGAGGGTGGTGAGTCCAGCGTCTGGAAGAATGTCAAATCTATCGCCAGCATGCTCATGGACGAGGCGGAGGTGGTGGAGCGGGGTGCCCAGGGGCCCTACGTCGAGGGCGTGGATTACAAACTGGGCAGTCTGCAGCTGGGACTTATATACGATTTCCAATCACTGACCTTGACACTTAGGATCGTCAAGGCCAAGGACTTACCCGCCAAAGACGTGACGGGCACTAGTGACCCGTATGTCAAAATCATGCTACTGCCCGACAAAAAACACAAACTCTTAACGAAGGTTAAGAAAAAGAATCTGAACCCACACTGGAACGAATGTTTTCTGTTTGAAGGTAAGGTCAAGAACATGTGTTCAGATGTGATTGGCATGGAATGAGGGGATCGTTAATTAGAAAGGAAACAAAGATGTGAGAGGGGGGGGGGCAAAAGTTGCAGGGAGAGGGTTAAAGAGCGGGTTTGGAGAGTGGGGTTGGAGAGAAGGGTAGAAGAGCAGGATTGAAAAGAGGGTCAGAAGAGTGGCATTGGAGAGAGGGGTAGAAGAGCGCATTGGAGAGATGAGTGTCGAAGATAAAGGAAGTGACAGGGCTTGGAGATTGGAGGTTGGAAGGGGAGGGGAGGGCAATCCCTGATAATAGTTGCTATTTCTGTCGGTGAGACCAGGGATAAACTGGGTTTTTTTTATCAATCAATTTCAACTCATCACTGAACGATTGAAGTGATTAATATCCACCAAAATCGACTCCCCATGAGATGGCATGAAAATGTTCTTCGTTATTTAAAACTAATGAAACCATAAAGAACCTTAGGGTCTCACTTGAGACTCTTATGGACCAAGACAGACTTTCAACCATATGGACCAAGACAGACTTTCTAACAGACCAGATATAAACACCCTCATCTGCCCCCACACCCTTAGTTTTACTTTCAACTCAATAACAGCTCAAAATCAGCTATCTCAATCTTAAACCAAGTTGTCCAGCTAACTTCTATCCCATGGTCTTAGCTCTCTCATTCTCAAACCAAGTTATTCAGCTAACGTATATCCCATATAATCTCAGCTGTCTAATTCTCAAACCAAGTTGTTCCGCTAATTTCTATCCCCGTGGTCGCTCAAGGGCCTACATCTCTGGACATTGAGATATAATTTAGATGATAAAGTCGGTATGTTAATCTGTTTGCAGCTTCACAACGTTATTGCACAACTGTCTTCTTGTTTTAGTTCTCTAGCTCTTCACTGTAGCATCATTCACATAATAATAGAAGTTAGCCTGTGTCCATTCCCACTGTGATCCCTTCCCGCCGTGATCCCTTCCCAATGTGATCAATTCACACTGTGATCCATTCCCACTGTGATCCCTTTCCACCGTGATCCCTTCCCATTGTGATCAACTCACACTGTGATCCCTTCCCATTGTGATCAATTCACACTGTGATCCCTTCCCATTGTGATCAATTCACACTGTGATCCCTTCCCATTGTGATCAATTCACATCTCTCAGAGACCCCGATCCCCCCACCCACAACCCCCACCCCCACACCCCCAACCCCCACGACCCACCCCCACCCCCGCCCCTCAAAACCAATCGATGTATTTATTTTTTTTTTGGGGGGGTGGGGGTTAAATTTAGAAAATTAAAAGGAGAAGTTAAAGGGAGACGTGGTAATTAAGAGAATAGAGATGTGGTTGGGATGTTATGTGNTTATGTGAGAGAGATGTTGCTGGAATGTTATGTGAGAGAGATGTGGCTTGAATGTTATGTGAGAGAGATGTGGCTGGGATGTTATGTGAGAGAGATGTGGCTGGGATGTTATGTGAGAGAGATGTGGCTGGGATGTTATGTGAGAGAGATGTGGCTTGAACGTTATGTGAGAGAGATGTGGCTGGGATTTTATGTGAGAGAGATGTGGCTTGAATGTTATGTGAGAGAGATGTGGCTGGGATGTTATGTGAGAGAGATGTGGCTTGAATGTTATGTGAGAGAGATGTGGCTTGAATGTTATGTGAGAGAGATGTGGCTTGGATGTTATGTGAGAGAGATGTGGCTTGGATGTTATGTGAGAGAGTTGTGGCTTGGATGTTATGTGAGAGAGATGTGGCTGGGATGTTATGTGAGAGAGATGTGGCTTGGATGTTATGTGAGAGAGATGTGGCTGGAATGTTATGTGAGAGAGATGTGGCTTGAATGTTATGTAAGAGAGATGTGGCTGGGATGTTATGTGAGAGAGATGTCGCTTGCATGTTATGTGAGAGAGATGTGGCTTGGATGTTATGTGAGAGAGATGTGGCTGGGATGTTATGTGAGAGAGATGTGGCTTGGATGTTATGTGAGAGAGATGTGGCTTGAATGTTATGTGAGAGAGATGTGGCTTGAATGTTATGTGAGAGAGATGTGGCTGGGATGTTATGTGAGAGAGATGTGGCTTGAATTTTATGTGAGAGAGATGTTGCTGGAATGTTATGTGAGAGAGATGTGGCTTGAATGTTATGTGAGAGAGATGTGGCTGGGATGTTATGTGAGAGAGATGTGGCTGGGATGTTATGTGAGAGAGATGTGGCTTGAATGTTATGTGAGAGAGATGTGGCTTGGATTTTATGTGAGAGAGATTTTGCTTGAATGTTATGTGAGAGAGATGTGGCTGGGATGTTATGTGAGAGACATGTGGCTTGAATGTTATGTGAGAGAGATGTGGCTTGAATGTTATGTGAGAGAGATGTGGCTTGGATGTTATGTGAGAGAGATGTGTCTTGGATGTTATTTGAGAGAGATGTGGCTGGGATGTTATGTGAGAGAGATGTGGCTTGAATGTTTTGTTAGAGAGATGTGGCTTGGATGTTATGTGAGAGAGATGTGGCTTGGATGTTATGTGAGAGAGATGTGGCTGGGATATTATGTGAGAGAGATGTGGCTTAAATGTTATGTGAGAGAGATGTGGCTTGGATGATATGTGAGAGAGATGTGGCTTTGATTTTATGTGAGAGAGATGTGGCTTGGATGTTATGTGAGAGAGATGTGGCTGGGATGTTATGTGAGAGAGATGTGGCGTGGATGTTATAAAAAAGATGTGGCTGGGATGTTATGTGAGAGAGATGTGGCTTGGATGTTATGTGAGAGAGATGTGGCTTGGATGTTATGTGAGAGAGATGTGGCTTGGATGTTATGTGAGAGAGATGTGGCTGGGATGTTATGTGAGAGAGATGTGGCTGGGATGTTATGTGAGAGAGATGTGGCTTGGATGTTATGTGAGAGAGATGTGGCTGGGATGTTATGTGAGAGAGATTTGGCTTGAATGTTATGTGAGAGAGATGTGGCTGGGATGTTATGTGAGAGAGATGTGGCTGGGATGTTATGTGAGAGAGATGTGGCTGGGATATTATGTGAGAGAGATGTGGCTGTGATGTTATGTGAGAGAGATGTGGCTTGAATGTTATGTAAGAGAGATGTAGCTTGGATGTTATGTGAGAGAGATGTGGCTGGGATGTTATGTGAGAGAGATGTGGCTTGGATGTTATGTGAGAGAGATGTGGCTTGAATGTTATGTGAGAGAGATGTGGCTGGGATGTTTTGTGAGAGAGATGTGGCTGGGATGTTATGTGAGAGAGATGTGGCTTGAATGTTATGTGTGAGAGATGTGGCTGGGATTTTATGTGAGAGAGATGTGGCTTGAATGTTATGTGAGAGAGATGTGGCTTGGATGTTATGTGAGAGAGATGTGGCTTGGATGTTATGTGAGAGAGATGTGGCTTGGATGTTATGTGAGAGAGATGTGGCTTGGATGTTATGTGAGAGAGATGTGGCTTGGATGTTATGTGAGAGAGATGTGGCTTGGATGTTATGTGAGAGAGATGTGGCTTGGATGTTATGTGAGAGAGATGTGGCTTGGATGTTATGTGAGAGAGATGTGGCTTGGATGTTATGTGAGAGAGATGTGGCTTGGATGTTATGTGAGAGAGATGTGGCTTGGATGTTATGTGAGAGAGATGTGGCTTGGATGTTATGTGAGAGAGATGTGGCTTGGATGTTATGTGAGAGAGATGTGGCTTGGATGTTATGTGAGAGAGATGTGGCTTGGATGTTATGTGAGAGAGATGTGGCTTGGATGTTATGTGAGAGAGATGTGGCTTGGATGTTATGTGAGAGAGATGTGGCTTGGATGTTATGTGAGAGAGATGTGGCTTGGATGTTATGTGAGAGAGATGTGGCTTGGATGTTATGTGAGAGAGATGTGGCTTGGATGTTATGTGAGAGAGATGTGGCTTGGATGTTATGTGAGAGAGATGTGGCTTGGATGTTATGTGAGAGAGATGTGGCTTGGATGTTATGTGAGAGAGATGTGGCTTGGATGTTATGTGAGAGAGATGTGGCTTGGATGTTATGTGAGAGAGATGTGGCTTGGATGTTATGTGAGAGAGATGTGGCTTGGATGTTATGTGAGAGAGATGTGGCTTGGATGTTATGTGAGAGAGATGTGGCTTGGATGTTATGTGAGAGAGATGTGGCTTGGATGTTATGTGAGAGAGATGTGGCTTGGATGTTATGTGAGAGAGATGTGGCTTGGATTTTATGTGAGAGAGATTTGGCTTGGATGTTATGTGAGAGAGATGTGGCTTGGATGTTATGTGAGAGATATGTGGCTTGGATGTTATTTAAGAGAGATGTGGCTTGGATGTTATGTGAGAGAGATGTGAGAGAGATGGTTAGTGATGAAGATGGTTAGTTAGGTCAAGTTGAAGATGTTGATTTGTCTAGCAGATTGTTAGAGAGTCAATTCAGGCAGAGGCAGGTTGTTAGAAGAAGTTGAGAAACATCTTGCTGATGGAAGCTATCGGACAGACGGTTGGAAGTTATTTTCCGGCAAATACCTAGGGCCCAGAGCATGTTGTCCACCAAATATGTTAGAGTTTGTGGTCAGTCAGATGACTAGAGCATGTTGTCCAGCTAATATATTGGGGTTTGTGGTCAGTCAGATGACTAGAGCATGTTGTCCAGCTAATATATTGGGGTTTGTGGTCAGTCAGATGACTAGAGCATGTTGTCCAGCTAATATGTTAGGGTTTGTGGTCAGTCAGATGACTAGAGCATGTTGTCCAGCTAATATATTGGGGTTTGTGGTAAGTCAGATGACTAGAGCATGTTGTCCAGCTAATATATTTGGGTTTGTGGTCAGTCAGATGACTAGAGCATGTTGTCCAGCTAATATGTTAGAGTTTGTGGTCAGTCTGATGACTAGAGCATGTTGTCCAGCTAATATGTTAGAGTTTGTGGTCAGTCAGATGACTAGAGCATGTTGTCCAGCTAATATGTTAGAGTTTGTGGTCAGTCAGATGACTAGAGCATGTTGTCCAGCTAATATATTGGGGTTTGTGGTCAGTCAGATGACTAGAGCATGTTGTCCAGCTAATATATTGGGGTTTGTGGTCAGTCAGATGACTAGAGCATGTTGTCCAGCTAATATGTTAGGGTTTGTGGTCAGTCAGATGACTAGAGCATGTTGTCCAGCTAATATATTGGGGTTTGTGGTAAGTCAGATGACTAGAGCATGTTGTCCAGCTAATATATTTGGGTTTGTGGTCAGTCAGATGACTAGAGCATGTTGTCCAGCTAATATGTTAGAGTTTGTGGTCAGTCAGATGACTAGAGCATGTTGTCCAGCTAATATGTTAGAGTTTGTGGTCAGTCAGATGACCAGAGCATGTTGTCCAGCTAATATGTTAGAGTTTGTGGTCAGTCAGATGACCAGAGCATGTTGTCCAGCTAATATGTTAGAGTTTGTGGTCAGTCAGATGACCAGAGCATGTTGTGCAGCTAATATGTTAGAGTTTGTGGTGAAGCAGATGACCAGAGCAGCATTTCCCAATTGTTTAAAGTTTTGCGGATCATTGGACAAGGTTTGAATTGTAGACATATTTTTTTAATCATGACTTTTGACCGACAAAGTAATACTCGCGGACCGGTGCTCGGCTGTGGACCACCATTTCGGAAACGCTGGATTAGAGGTTTTTCACACAGATTGTTAGAGGCTAATGTCTGGCGAATGATTCTATGATTCATGAGGGGGGGGGATCAAAGATTGTCAGTTGATCAGATATTCATATATAACCTGCACCCCCATCCTGACCAGCAGCACTCACTGACCTTTTATTGCTCCCCCCTGGGGACGGGTGGGAGTTCCTAGACCAGCTGGTCATCGATCAGCGACATTTCCAGAATGTTGCCGCCCTCCGCAACCCATCCGATCAAGGAACATCACGTGATCATAACCTAATGTCAAACTTTTGGGTATCTTCGTTTAAAAGCCATTTCTGAATGTCAAGGCTCAGATATGTTTTAATACCTTTTTACATTAAATCAGCTGGTCAAAGAACATTTCAAATATATAGCCGTCAAATTGTCAGGTCCTAAGCTTTAACTTATTTCGCTTAAAGGTAAATCCGGTACTGTGCATATCCATACTAACACAAAAGCCAATGAATAGGAGCTAAGTAATAGAGCAGTACTAATCAAGCTAAATAAAAATTATCCGTTTATAGAATGTTAATTACAGTAATTAACAGATCACATTATATGTAGACATGTCATTTTAGGGCAATTTTCATACAATTTAGGTGAATGCTTCAGTGGATCACGATATACCCTGTGATACACTGTACCCAAGATTAACATTCAAACTTACATAAGCAGACTCGTGTGAAAACAAAGGGGCCGGGGGGGGGAGGAGGTCGTCGAAAGGGGACAAATCATCCCAGGTAACATCAGAGAGGTACCACAATCGTTTTTAGTAAGGACATGTATAGATATAAAGTGCATTAAACGATAAAATGACATGTATAGATATAGTATGCATTAAACGATAAAATGACATGTATAGATATATTATGCATTAAACGATAAAATGACATGTATAGATATATTATGCATTAAACGATAAAATGACATGTATAGATATATAGTGCATTAAACAATAAAATGACATGTATAGATATATTATGCATTAAACGATAAAATGACATGTATAGATATATAGTGCGTTAGACAATAAAATGACATTTATAGATATATAGTGCATTAGACAATAAAATGACATGTATAGATATTTAGTGCATTAGACAATAAAATGCCAAGACAAATTCGTTCAAACCGTCTTTTTACTGGTCCACTTTTTCATATTTATTTGTTGACGCCATTTTGAGACTTTACCTCGGATTCTGGTGTTCCTGTATACCTAAGTACAACAGAACAATACTGATCTCAGCCACCTAAGTACAACCGAACAATACTGATCTAAGTCACCTAAGTACAACCGAACAATACTGATCTCAGTCACATAAGTACAACCGAACAATACTGATCTAAGTCACCTAAGTACAACCGAACAATACTGATCTCAGCCACCTAAGTACAACCGAACAATACTGATCTCAGCCACCTAAGTACAACCGAACAATACTGATCTAAGTCACCTAAGTACAACCGAACAATACTGATCTAAGTCTTATCCGGACATTTGTTTGAAAGAAATTTCCTCGACGGAAAATTGAGCGACGGAAATTTGATCGAACCGAAGCTTGGTTTAATATTTTTTTAAGTTCACACATTAAACCCATGAACGCATTACTTTGCTTTACTATATGGTATAGTGCGTTCAAAAAGAACGATCAATTTTCCGTCGACTAAATTTTTTTCAAGCAAATTTCCGGTAACCGATCTAAGTAAACTTACAGAGCTATCTAAGTCACACATTACAACATAAGTGTAACAGAGAAATATTTATCTAGGCAACACTGACCTAGTACCTAAGACGTCTGTAGTCAAATATTAATACTTTCCAAAGTGCCTTAGGCGTATCAACTAATGCTGCAGTAAGAGTTAGATAACGGCTGCGACTTTCTTGACTGCGACTACCGACCCTAGCACCCCATCGACTCCCGACCTAGCACCCCACCACCTCCCAACCTAGCACCCCATCGACTCCCGACCTAGCACCCCATCGACTCCCGACAAAGCAACCTACCGACTCCCAACCAAGCACCCTATCGACTCTCAAGGCACCCCACCACCTCCCGTCCTAGTACCCCATCGACTCCCGACCTAGCACCCCAGCACCTCCCGACCTAGCACGCCATTGACTCCCAACCAAGCACCCTATCGACTCTCAAGGCACCCCACCACCTCCCGTCCTAGTACCCCATCGACTCCCGACCTAGCACCCCAGCACCTCCCGACCTAGCACGCCATCGACTCCCGACCAAGCACCCTATCGACTCTCAAGGCACCCCACCACCTCCTGCCCTAGTACCCCATCGACTCCCGACCTAGCACCCCACCACCTCCCGACCCAGCACCCCATCGGCTCCCGACCTAGCCCCCCACCACCTCCCGACCTAGCACCTCATCGACCCCCAAGTCAACCCATCGACCCCCGACCCAGCACTCCACCACTTCCTGACCCAGCACCCCATCGACTCCCGACCTAGCACCCCACCACCTCCCGACCTAGCACCCCATCGGCTCCCAAGTCACCCCATCGACCCCCGACCCAGCACCCCATCGACACACGACCTAGCACCCCATCGTCTCCCGACCTAGCATCCCACCACCTCCCGACCTAGCACCCCACCACCTCCCGACCTAGCACCCCATCGACTCCCAAGTCATCCCATCGACTCCCGACCAGCAATACTCGTAATGATGTGACAATAATAACTTTGACTGATCAGACAGGCATTTAATATCAGACAAGTCCTGTTGTGTCTGTCATTTCCCATCAGTTCAAATGTTGTTAACCCTTTGAGCTGTTTGCTGCATTACGCAAATTGGAGACTTCACCTACTTCATTCACACTTGTCATTCACTCTGACGAATCTCCATTTGTGATTGCTTCATGATGAATTAAAGTGACTGTCATTGGTTCGTGGCAAATGTTCGTTGTGATTGGCCACGGCAGCCTGGTTTGTAATTGGTCATAACAATGCTGCACTGCGCATGGTCATAAAATTTAAAAGGTGTATATTTGAGTTAGCTAAATCAGCCAATGAGACAAGGTGGTGAGTGTGACGTTAAAACTCTTGAGGTAGCTGAGATATACGCCTTACCCATACGTCATCATCAATCTAAGCGTCTTCAGTCTACAGTCTCCATCCTTATGTGACTTCAAACTAAGCACTTCTCCGCTTCAGGTGATTTTTGATCTATAAATGTATGCCACACGCCCTCTCCAACACCAACATGCATGACTGGACGTTCACATCCGTCTACAAAACCATTGGTTAAATTGGTTAAATTGGTTAAATTGGTTAAATTGGTTAAATTGGTTAAATTGGTTAAATTGGTTAAATTGGTTGAAGTGGTTAAAGTGGTTAAAGTGGTTAAATTGGTTAAATTGTTTAAATTGGTTAAATTGGTTAAATCCTATTAGACTGATGTTTGGTCACGTTGTTTTTATTTAACATATTACCATTTTTTAGATGATTACGTTGTAGAAGGACCAGGGGGAAAAAACGATGGGGGGGGGGGTATTCAATTTGCCTTATCTGTGTACAGCTGCTTGATGGAAATTAGTTCAGTTTTTTTAGGCTTTAGTGCCATTCATTGGGCGTCTTTCCCGTCATCTTGATTTGGACGGTGTCGGAATTATGCTTACCACAAAATGGCTGGACGGTAATGTCAGGATTATGAAATGTTTGGACGTTGCATGGGATTTAAGGAAAGCTGTTTTATGGAAAAGAATAAATTTTTGCTTACAGTAAATACATTCTTGACTTGACCAGTAAATACAATATTGAATTGACCAAGAGATACAATCTTGACTTAACCAGTAGATACAATCTTGACTTGACAAGTAAATAGAATCTTGACGTGACCAGTAATACAATCTTGTCTTGACCAGTAAGTACAATCTTGACTTGACCAGTAAATACAATCTTGTCTTGACCAGCAAGTACAATCTTGACTTGATCAGTAAATACAATCTTGTCTTGACCAACAAGTAAAATCTTGACTTGACCAGTAAATACAATCTTGTCTTGACCAGCAAGTACAATCTTGGCTTGACCAGTAAATACAATCTTGACTTGACCAGTAACTACAATCTTGTCTTGACCAGTAAATACAATCTTGTCTTGACCAGTAAATACAATCTTGTCTTGACCAGTAAATACAATCTTGTCTTGACCAGCAAGTACAATCTTGACTTGACCAGTAAATACAATCTTGTCTTGACCAGTAAATACAATCTTGTCTTGACTAGCAAGTACAATCTTGACTTGACCAGTAATTACAATCTTGTCTTGACCAGTAAATACAATCTTGTCTTGACCAGTAAATACAATCTTGTCTTGACCAGTAAATACAATCTTGTCTTGACCAGTAAATACAATCTTGACTTGACCAGTAAATACAATCTTGTCTTGACCAGTAAATACAATCTTGTCTTGACCAGTAAATACAATCTTGTCTTGACCAGTAAATACAATCTTGTCTTGACCAGTAAATACAATCTTTTCTTGACCAGTAAATACAATCTTGTCTTGACCAGTAAATACAATCTTGTCTTGACCAGTAAATACAATCTTGTCTTGACCAGTAAATACAAAGGAAAAGAAAATCCACCAGAAAAGATGAATGAAAGTAAAGCCTATAACAACCAGTCATTGCAAACTTGACTTGACCAGTCATTGCAAACTTGACTTGAGCAGTCATTGCAAACTTGACTTGACCAGTCATTGCAAACTTGACTTGAGCAGTCATTGCAAACTTGACTTGACCAGTCATTGCAAACTTGACTTGACCAGTCATTGCAAACTTGACTTGACCAGTCATTGCAAACTTGAATGGAGCAGTCATTACAAACTTGACTTGAGCAGTCATTGCAAACTTGACTTGACCAGTCATTACAAACTTGACTTGACCAGTCATTACAAACTTGACTTGACCAGTCATTACAAATTTGACTTGACCAGTCATTACAAACTCGACTTGCCCAGTCATTACAAACTCGACTTGACCAGTCATTACAAACTCGACTTGACCAGTCATTACAAACTCGACTTGACCAGTCATTACAAACTCGACTTGACCAGTCATTACAAACTTGACTTGACCAGTCATTACAAACTTGACTGACCAGTCATTACAAACTTGACTTTACCAGTCATTACAAACTTGACTTGACCAGTCATTACAAACTTGACTTGAACAGTCATTACAAACTTGACTTGACCAGTCATTACAAACTTGACTTGACCAGTTATTTCGAGCTTGACTTTACCAGTCATTACAAACTTGACTTGACCAGTCATTACAAACTTGACTTGACTAGTCATTACAAACTTGACTTGACCAGTCATTACAAGCTTGACTTGACCAGTCATTACAAACTTGACTTGACCAGTCATTACAAACTTGACTTGACCAGTCATTACAAGCTGAATTGACCAGTCATTACAAGCTGACTTGACCAGTCATTACACGCTTGTCCAGTCATTAAAAACTTGACGTAGTCAATGTCACGCTGTCATTCAAGTTGACTGGGAAAGACGTGAGAGAAATTACTGATTACAAATTTATTTAAAATTGTCTCCTATCTCATCACAGCGTGAATGTTTGAAATTTGAATTGTTAATCTATAGATCTAATTCGCCAGAGGAAGTAGGTCTTGAGACATGTGCCATGCGGTGGAGCGACCACCCTCGCTTGCCAGCCAAGCTCACGGCGTCTGCTAAGCCGCGGATCGGCGTGAAATAAAAAGTGTGCCATGACGTATCATTAAAAAAAAGGGGGGGGGGAGGGGTGTAGCAAAATTGACATTCTTAAATGTGCGTAACTTGAGTTCACGTTTTTGTCAAGTAACTTTATTAGATATGAAGTTCACACATTGCTGTCGCCAATGTTTGTCGGGCTCCATCTCGTGATAAAATATTGTGATATGAATGTTGAAATATTGTGATGTGAATATTGGAATATTGTGATGTGAATGCTTGAATATTTTTATTGTTAATGTAACACACCTGCTCTGACATCATTATCATTGTAACTTATTTCTTAGGCTGTGGGTTATGTCAGTAGCATGGTTACTTGTTTTAAGTTAGTAATTCAGAATGCCGGCTAAGACTTCATCGTTCTTCCTCTTGTTATCCAGGCACGCAATTAAGAATACTGAATCCTGGTTAAACTTACAGTACTTTATTAAATCACAATTTACACAGATAATATTAATGATAATCCTTGCATGAATGTAATCATTTCACATATATATATATAATATTCCATNTCAGTCAACTCATACTTTATTACCAGCAAAGCGTGGAAAACAACCGCTCTGACAAAAACATAATTTTACTCTCCAAAAACGTGGAGTTCACATTTGCATCTCAAAATACAATCCATTGATTGTCTCTCCTCGTGGAAAAAACATGGTCAACACAATTCACTGTTCACTCGTGCTACCTCTCTGTTTTCATGTGAAAACATAGTCCGTTACATGCCCCACCCATCTGGAAAAATTTTGTGCAACAAAATTTTTGGCATTATATGTTGAAATAATGATAATGTCTCTTAGAAAATTTCAATCCCACATCTATCAATCAAATAAGTGTAACAACATTAACATTTCATCATTATGAAATACAGGGCCTTTTACTGTTAATATCACACATAATAGTGAATAATTTACCCTGGCAAAAAATTACAAAATCACCAATGACAACCTCTTAAAATCCTTATGTATGATAATGTGAAATGAGATTGACATCTTAATGATTAATAAACACTGCAAAAATGAATGTAACAACTTTAATTTTTGCATTAGAAAATTTACAATTGGTTAAAATCTGATATTCATTTACAAAATTGATATGTACAAGTGTATTGTCAAAAAATGGTTGAATGTGTATTTTAATGATCTTCATGCTCAATTTAACCTTAATGTTATTGTCATTGTCTATGAAAAAGTTGATGACCAAGAATGTAAACAGTTTAAAAAATAGTTCTGTATTGACAATTACCATATTTGAAAAAATTTTGCTCTTAACAGCTAATAGTTGTTTTATTAGAAAGTGTTATGCTAGGTTAGCTAAAATGGAATGTTAAGTATTTCTCCGCACTGAAGAAAATGACAATTGTGATCTGTTATCTCTTTGTCTATCTCTTTCCATAAAATTGTTATTTGCAGTTGTGTTAGAAAGTGTTATGCTAGGTTAGCTAAAATGGAATGTTAAGTATTTCTCCGCACTGAAGAAAATGACAATTGTGATCTGTTATCTCTTTGTCTATCTCTTTCCATAAAATTGTTATTTGCAGTTGTGTAATGTTCTTCTTGAAACTTGTTTTCTCTGTCTTTGATTTCATTTTTGAATTTTTCAGCCTGTCTATACTGTTGATGAATATTTCTTGAATTGAGTCTAAAAATGTGTTTTGCCCTGTCTAATTTTTGTTCTGTATATGTTTTATTAAGAATTCCTTTGTTATATTGTCTTGTTATGCTATGTGTTGGATTCATGTTTAAATGTCTTCCTCTTATCCCTTCTGTTATTAGATACTTAGTGTTATTGCCTAGTTCTTTTATATTGCCAATAATTAATGGACAAACTGGGTTATCCATTACAACAGCTGTTACAGATCCTGTGATCCATGTACAATCAACTTTGATTCTAGCTTTCTGACATACTATTCTATTATAGTTGGTTAAAATAACTATGGCTTTTTCATTTGTGTAGTAGTTGTCATTTACTAATTTTCTGTCTACAACTATTGTTGTACAACCCGTTTCTCTGAGACATTTAACTACTTTATTGTTAACAATTGCTGGTGAAAATTTGAGTGTTCCATCAGTGTGATAAATACTAGCTGATGTTTCATGCGGTGTATTCTGATTGTGTCTACTATTTGGTTGATTGATGTTGTGTCTTTGGTGATCACTTGGTTGATTTCTATCTTGTTGTCTACCCCTATTTGTACTGTTGTATCTAATTGGACTACTGTTGGGTGATGTTCTTTGATAGTATTGTTGTGAATGTCCTAAATCTCTATGTAATTTCCTACACTCATATTTTATTTTACCTGCAATGCCACAGTAGAAACATTTGTTGTTGTTTGAGTAATTAGTATATGGTGTCTGCTAATTGTTTTGATAATTTGTCTGAAATTTATTGTTTTGCCATCTGGCAGATAGACTTTGGTATCTTCTGTTTTGAAAATATGTGTTTGGTTTTTGGCTGTCTCTATCACTGAGTGTGTTTGTAATAGAAGCTAGTGTGCTGTTTCTATTATCTAGCTCTTCATTTGGGTGAGCATCTTTAAATGTTGTTTTTGAGTCAACTAACTCACGCTCATTTTTAATATTTCTCTCTTTAATGAATGAAAATAAAGTGACTGATGCATTTCTTAATATTTTGTCTCTAATAAACATATCTAGTAATGCTTTGGGATCATTTATGTCAATTTCAGTGAGTTAAAGCCATTGACAAGATTGTCTCTAATATTAAATATAGTTGTGTTGGGGTCTATTTCTCTTTCTAGTCTTATGTTATGAAATTTTTTTCTATAAATGTCTTCTGTGTTTCCATAGAACTTTAACAAAACTTTCTTTATATAAGTATAATTATTCTTTTGTTCTTCACTAAGTGAGTTAATGATACTTAAGCTTTTCCCTGATAATCTGCTCAATAAAATATTTGCCCAAGTTTCTTCACTATAATTGTAAGACTGACAGATGCCCTCAAATTGTGACAAATAACTAGTAATTTCCTCTTTATGTTCATTAAATTCCCTTAATTTGGGTTTGTATGTGCTATTGGTTTCTCTATTGCTTGTTGATGGTGTATGCTGTCCTGATTCTATTCTAGCTCTTTCTAGTTTTATTTCTTCCTCTCTTAATTTCATATCCTGTTCTTTTAATTTAAGTTCTTCTATTTGTTTAAGTTCGCTTCTCTCTAACAGTCTAGCTTCTCGGTCTTTGTCTTCTTTCTGTTTGTCCCTAATTTTGTCCATCTCCCGAGTTACGAAGTCAGCTACCTTCTCCTGCTTTATGCCAAGCTTCTCGGCTACTTCTAATAGTTCTAAGTACTCTGCCATTTTTTAGTTATAATGTGTTTGAGTAATGTGTTTGAGTAACTAAAAATATATTGGTATGTATAAGTATATCAGTTATTTCCTTATTCTTGAGTTATCAATTAAAATAGTTCACAATATTACCTTATATTTACATGTTAATGAATGAATACAAAATGCAAGTTAATACAAATATAATATATAAGTCAGTGTAAGAAAATTTTAAAAAATAATTAAATTGTCTACTTCACAACATAAATACAGATATGTAGACGTTTACATGTATACTAATGAGACAACAAATACAAAAGTACTGTGTAGTTTATGGACAACAAGATAGTAGAAAATATGACAGTAGGTTGACAATATGTAAAACAATGACAAGACAAATAGAACAAATCTGACAAAATCTACTAAAAAACAACAGTTATGACAATGTACAAACTAGACTTCACAGCTAACACAGAATTATCCTACAGTGTTATAAATAGGGCCAGAAGAAACCTTTACTGTTTTAATAAAAAAACTTCCCTAGGAAAGATAACACCGTGGATATCCCTAAAGTAGTATACTAAAATTAAACTTATAATATACAGAAAAAGTAAAAAAAAATACTTTATCTAATTTAGTATGATATAAGTAGATTTTTAAAGTCTTAAATTATATACAATAATACACATAATATACATAAATACCAAGTGTCCAAAAGAAATCTGTAGTTGGTCACCTCTGCTCCTCTGTGACGCTATGATTTCTGTGTAGTCGATAATCCTTCTGTGTAGAAGTGTACTTGGGTATATAATCCAATGAAAAAGTAACAACACCAACTGCTTCAATAATCCAATGCAAGTACCTTGCGTAATAGTGTACTAATCCAATTGAAAATTGTTTACTATCTCTCCGATTATGTTGAACTTGTAGTGAGTAATTAAGAAATTACTTGACTTGAATTGCGCACTAGGCTATGTGCAGCTTGTATAAAGTGAAGATTATGCTGGGGAAATCTTACTTTCGATGTCTTGATACACACATCTCATCTGTAATAACTGCAATATTCTGTTGGTCTTGTGTAGTGGATCATCTCTTTCTTGCGTTGACTAATAATTGTCAATTGGTATCTACTTGATGTCATGTAATTTCACCATTTGAATATGTAGGCTTACAGTAAATCTTTGCTACAGTTGTAGATAACTTGAATACTTCCTTTATGTTGATTGTTCAGTCTATTATTATTTACCTCTTTGTAGTTATTCCCTTCGAAATTAGCACTAAAATAGATTTCGTGCTACTGTGTTTCTCCAACTTGGTGTGTTCACTCCGCTAAGTAGGCTAAATAATGCATGCAGTGTACCAGTTGGCTTATTGAACTCTGAACTCTTGACCTAAATTGACTTCTGCAACCGTTATGGTCGGTTATCTCTGTAGTAGTATTTATTTCAATTGTTATTTATGTACACACTTTGATATGTTGCATAGTTCCATTAGTAACACATTAAAATAATTGTTATAATTCACTTGTAGGCTTATGAGAATAATTTTCGGCTACAGTTGTAATTGATGAACGTCCTCCTTTGCCATGCTTTTTGTGTGTAGTAAACTCGTCTCAGACTTGATTGATACACGGTCGTAATGGCGTTCGCTGTATTCTTCCGCTCGAATTTTAAAATATATCGTTGTTACTCAATGTTCTGTAACACATTTCTGACACTTCTTTACAATATTTATAACGCATCGTCGTTACACCACTTCTGACACCATTTGTAACACATATACTCTGACATCATTTGTAACTTAGTGGGTTATGTCAGTTGTATGGTTACTTATGTTAATACTTCAGGATGCCGACTAAGACTTCTTCATTCTTCCACTTATTATCCAGGCACGCAAAGAATAATACTCAATTCTGGTTAAAACTTACAGTACTTTATTGAACACACTTTATACTGATACTATTAATAATAATCCTTGCATGAATGTAATTTCACATATATATATATATATAGTATTATTCCATCATTCAGAAAGACACGTCCTCACACAACTATAACTCAGCTCAACTGTACTACATCTCAACTCTAACTCAACTCCGACTAACTCTGACTCTTCTTGCACTCAGCTCTCCTTATCTCAGTCAACTCATACTTTATTACCAGCAAAGCGTGGAAAACAACCGCTCTGACAAAAACATAATTTTACTCTCCAAAAACGTGGAGCTCACATTTGCATCTCAAAAATACCATCCATTGATTGTCTCTCCTCGTGGAAAAAACATGGTCAACACAATTCACTGTTCACTCATGCTACCTCTCTGTTTTCATGTGAAAACATAGTCCGTTACAATCATCCGAGGGAAATTCACAGGATTTCACAAGGCAATATTATTTCACCATGGTATTGCATCGCACCAAGAATCTAAACCCAAGGAAAAAGGGTTTATCGCGGGAAAAAAAAATTGAGATCTACAGGGAACATAAATCTGCCGGGAAAGAGATCCCACTGGAATCGTTCCCATTAAAAGATTTCCTGAATCGTCCATAAATACAAATTTGTACAAGTGTTCTTATAAATCTTGCTCCTAATGGAATAAAATATATATTTAAAAAGTTATTTAGTAACGTGTTCCAGCTACATCTTTGCCGATAACACTTTATGAGACTATTTACGAATATAAACCCGAGAATAAACGCGCATACTTGCACTTGTGCAATAGTAACAACACTAATTAGTTTCCCCTATGTGTCTATATTTGGCAATAAATGTTACGTAATTGGTTTGTTAAGTTACGCCCGTGCTTATTTAAAAAAACGTTTAATTCTTGAAACCCTTGGAATACTTAAATATTTCACAGAGCTCAAATTGTCATATTTCAACACCATACTTAGAATTGGAAAACTCATGTTTTTTAATAAAAGAAGGTAAAAATAAATATTAAATAATGTATTATTGTCCCTTACAGCCATTTAGTTTCTAACTCTAGGGGTATCTTCAAAGAGTCACCGCTCAAGAGAGATACTGGATTGCGACATATTGGCTAGGTTTCTTGTCTTTTTAAAATAAAAATGGAAAAAAAAGAAAAAAAAAAGCTGATGACAATTTTGTAAAAGTGCTAGAAACCCGAGGCGACTCATTGTGACGCAGCCCACATTTTGGTAATTAGTGGATCTCGACAAACAGATAGCGGAGACAACATATTACACATTTTATAAAAAAGTTTGTGGTGGGTGGTGGAGCTTTTGTGTACTAACGTAAAATGGAGATAAAAAACAAGATTGCGTGCACACGAGGGAAGAACGTACAATTATATATTTTGCTTATTTTAACACATGGATGGTCTTTTAGAAGTTGTCAGTTGCTGAACGAAACAATACATATAAAAATACATTTTAAAAAAATGTTGATGCATAATTTGATATTTTTATTTAATTTTAAGAATGAACATTAAATACTAAATTTCATTAAACGTATGAATAGACCAAAACAGTAAAAATTAAAATGTCAATAAAACATTTAAAACTGAACAATTTCATTTTATTGTACAAAAATACACTCAATCCACAATATTATGTTCATATCTGAAACCAATTGTTTTCCGCCCATAGAGCTTCTGTGAGCAGCAAGGATCTGTGTTAGCTACGCTGAATTCAAACGAACTTTTGAGAGAAATGCGTTTCAAAATTGAAAATGGTCATGACGTACCAGGTGAGCTTCATGTAGTTTCTTATCAAATAATTTAAAAGTTACCACTCTAATAATTTTATTAAATTAAACCTGATGGGGTAACATGATGTCCATCGTGGTACCTTCACTTCCAATTAGTTGCCATACAATACAAAGCGTTGCACAATGTTTCAAATCCGAGTACATAAAATAAACATTTTTTGGTAATGATCTGCACCATTTCTAGTAAAAGTAATGTATAGAATATATAGCGTCCTAAAATTGCTGATCCAAACCAGGTGTTGTGATAATACCGTTACAATTGCTTTACCTATAATATTTGAACTTTAATATTGAGTTACTGATCATGTTCCCAAAACTACACGTTAACATTTGATAAAATGTGTTTAGCATGGAATAACTTACAAAATTTTGATCTCAACAATTGGTTCAAACTGTACAGTAAAAATCAAATCAAAGATATTAATACCAATTCATTTTGAAATTTAAAGCATAGAACTTTTGAAAGAAATAAGCATTTTGTCTTCTTATTAATTTGTTGGTGAAAGTAAGAACTCGTCCATATGTTATAACCTTGCTAGACATCGCAACAATGAGATAGAGCCTGGAGATAATTTGACTAGATATTTCATGCAACGGATCAGCGTACCACCAATACTTTCAGTTGCCCATGGCGCACTTTGCATAGAGCACCATTAACGATCATGAAAAGTAGGAAAACGCATTTCTTGTGGGTGCCATAATGGAAGATGCTTTTAGGCCATACTGCATAATGTAAATATTTGTGCAAACAAAGTAATAGCTAAGACGCTGCTGCCAAAAACAGCCGCTTACTATGTAGGTGCCACTTCTATTGACAATGACATCAAGTTTGCAGCTGCTAGATTTTTAGCGTATTGGTTAGTGGTAGACCTTTATGAGAAATTTGTGTACCTTTGCAATTACGGCAAAAAGCATTTGGGGAAAAATCGCTAGTAAAGGCGATGATTATAAACTTGCCACTCACCTGAGTTACAAATTGAAATTTGAGTTGTGTCGATGAGTGCATATTCTGCGCCCTAGAGAAAGACAAAATCGGCACAATCCCTTGATTTTTATTTTATTTATTTTTTTTAAATTGGGTTTAAATATTATATTAAAGTCAATTGATTAATCATGATTAATGTAATATATTCCACTGCGTGCTCCCTTAGGGAAAAACTTGAGTAATTTATTTAATATGTTAAAATAAATCAAAATATTTCAGTTAGTTGAGATTTGCTGAATATTCTGTTTTTCACGTGACATGTTCTTTGTTTATTTATATATATTTTTTAAAAAGTTTAGTTCATCTAGAAATTTACATCCCCCTTTTTTTTTGTATTTTGCCATTTTTAATGGTATACTTTAATGTTTGTATTCGTTTTCTTTTGACATTTGACATTTAACAGTCGTCTAAGTTTATTTGACTGATGGAGCTCCCCCTTTTTTTAATTCACTAGAGTACATTTGATAAAATTTCATGTTGGATTTTTTTGCAATTTTTTTGTCTGTCCATTAAATAACTGTTATGAATTTCCGGAGTTTATGTCTGGAAACATACTCATGAATGCTTAAAGTCGGATAATGATTCAGTACACTACCTAGAAATTCTAAAGAAATTATAATATTACTACAATAAAAGCTACTAAATATATTCATACGTTAATTCATTTACAAGTAAAACAGAATCGTGAACATAGTTTAATGAGCATCACTCAATTTTTAGCCGAAGAAAATGTGTCTTTTTGAAGAACTTTATTCACATTATTCAGGCCACACAAAACAAATTGTTTATGTCTCTTTGAGCTACATGGAAAAATATACTTAATAATGAGTAAACATTTACGTAGAGTTATGTCTAATGTAACTCATTTTCACTATTTTGAACATAATGTTCAGACAGATTTAATCAATTTGTTTGTAAAATATGTTAAAATAAAATATTTTAACGGAAATAAATCAGCCAAATATTTCAGACTTATTTTAGACTGCACACCAGATAATCAGTCAAATTAAGTAGCTGTCATATACTATCAGATTTGTAGAGGTACAAGATCGAACAATAAAATTACATTATCTTGTAAAGAAGACTGTTTTAGAAAAAAATGTTCTAGTCTTATAGAAAAGTAAACTGGATTTTTTTTAACGAGCGAAAATAGACTTACACAAGTGAAGAGGGAAGGGCATGACAATGGTGCGAATATAGATGTAAAAAAACGAGAGTGCAATCGATGATTATTATTGAAATCTACGGACAGGGCCGGATTAAGCCATCTTGGTGCCCTAGGCAGAAACCAACATAGGTGCTCCCTACTGCCCCGGGCCCCCGATCCTCCACTGACTTGTCATTAGTGACAGTAATAGTGCGGTGTTTAAGATTTTTCTTTATGGTTATCGGTCAACATCTCATGATATTTAGCGATCAGTTCTTCAGCTTGTCGTTTCTGATGTAGTAATAGTTTAGGACAGATGGTTACGTAGAGAAACGTTTTTTTAGTCAAGGGATTATTCAATGGTAGCCGTGGGCTCAGCAGTATCGTTGGCAATAGCAATTGCGACTAGTGAATGGGTTGAATCTGAGTCAGGTCTCTCCATATACTTCTTCAGTAGAATTATGTGGTACATCTTTTCCTTGTTCTTTATCCGTATCAGGTAATTTTTTTGCCGACAGCTTTTAGTTGATCAATAAATGTCCTTGAAAACAAAGTTGTAACTAAGCTGCAGGTGTACCAGGCCTGCGTACTGAGCACACTTCTGTATGGATGCGAGTCGTTGACCACATACTCTAAACACGAAAGAAGGCTCAATGGCTTCCACCTCAGATGCCTGCTTCACATCATTGACATTAAATGGCAAGACAAGTCCCCAACACGGATGTCCTGTCCCAAACAAACATGTGTAGCGTCCCAGCCATGTTAATCCAAAGACGCCTCCGCTGGCTCGGACACGTTATGCGAATGCAATCTGGTCGCATACCAAAGGACGTGCTATACAGCGAGCTGGCGACAAGGAAAAGGTCAGTTGGACGGCCTCGTCTGAGATACTTAGACATATGCAAAAGAGACATGAAGTCGACCAATATCAACATCTCAAACTGGGAGGAGCTGGCAGAGGATCAATAATCATAGCGGGCAACGTGAAGGCAGGATCACTACATGCCGAGGATCAAAACAGGGCGGAAACAGCTGCAAAAAGAGCGAGGAGGAAGACCGGTAAATACTGCTCCACCGCATTCGTGTGTGGGAAATGTTTCAGAGACTTCCATTCGAGGATTGGTCTCACCAGCCACACCAAGAGCTGCAAGCAATAAAGATAATATATCGTCTCCCGCAGACGGAAAGATTCCTTACATACGATAAATGCATTTATTTAACATGAACAGTAATATTACAAATAAAAAAAATAAAGTAAAAACAGTTGTGAATTAAGATAATTAATCATGATAATTAAAGCAAACTTAACAACATTATAAAAAATAGTAAGGATTATTGGACACGCAAACTAGAATTACGTCTGCAAAGTTTTTGAGTACTCATCAAAGTTAGTTTTGCGCAACAAATCTGTATCAATCATCAGCAAAGACAATGAATCAAGCCTTTCTTGTTTCATTGTCGATCTACTTGGATTTTTCGTACGTTTCAACTGAGAAAAAGAGCGCTCAATGGAACATCTCGTAACCATTAATGTTAAAAATATGCGAAAGGCGATTTCAACATTTGGAAAAGAACACTCGATGTTGTCTCTAACTATTACTTTGTAGAGCTCTGCATGACTGAACGTGTAGTTCACAGGTTTTGATGCACGAAACTTGTGGAGAATATATGAGTGGAACTGTTGTAATATGCACATTTTTCTTAAGGACTTGTGGTTCCCACCAAATGCTTGGTGTCCTCCTAGGCACGTGCCTTGTTTGCCTAATGGTTAATCAAGGCCTGCCGGTGGATAACATAGCTTAATGTTTTGTGTCTGGAATCCATTACATTGTGTACTGTCATGCGCATTTATGTATTCCTTTCAACCATTCCTAGGCAATGGCCTATATTTAAAAAAAAAAAAAAAAAGCATGTTTTCTGCCTTACTATAAAACATTTTTTTAAGTCTAGATAAGAGTGCATACTTGGATCTGTCAAAGCAATAATTGATAAAATTAAATAGATTTAAGAAGCCTTTATAAACTTCAGAAATGTGTGTTTCTGATTTTGCTTAGTGACATGAAGAAGATATACTTATATCAAGTAGAATATTATGGTTTTTAGCGATAATTAATAGTGTAATATCTTAGGCAGGTTAAATGTTNATATATATATATATATATATATATATATATATATATATATATAAATATATATATATATATAATGTGTTAACGTACAGAAACACTACACATTTTTTTGTAAATACATCAAAAATACATGTTTTAAATTACGATAGTATTTTTTTTTTTTACAGTTTGGGTTGGAGCCATTGATATTACAGGAAAAGAAAATGCCACATGGATTTCAAACAATGAAATGGTTGCGAGAATCCCTGACCCTTTAGCTTTTGAATCCTCTATTTTGTATCTAAGAAAATGTCTGTGGTTAAATAATAATGACATAGAAATCAATCTGGAGGAAAATTTATGTACATTTTTTATTCATTCCTACGTCTGCAAGGATATTAATATTGGTAAGTTTGATCAAATATAACTGATGTATCGAAATAAGTCCATGTAAAAATTGTCATATTTAAAGACATATTATTTTCTTTAAATACTTTAAAAGTAATTCAAATTCTAACATTTTAAGTACACGCATTGGTAATTCTATATCTACTATTTTGAGTTCCACAAAAGTGTACTAGTAAATAGTAACCCAGGTAGTGTTTCACATGAAATGACCACGGTTTTTCTAGTGTTCATTTAACCGCAAGCAAAGACAACAGGAATAAATTCACAAGAACATAATTTAAAAGAAATATGCAGTTGTGCCAACATTTATATTTGATGATATTGCTTTAAAGAATTTATTAGTGTATTGATTAAAAAATAATAATAAGTATCAGGAAAAAACAGTAATTAATTTTAGGTAGAAAAAAGTGAACAATTTATTCCAGTGAGTTCATCGATGTTTGCGTCGTTAAAGGCGTGAAAAACATCGCGTTTCCGGCCTCTGAGCCGTCATGGTCGTCCTTCAAATATACATGATTTTTTATAATTCCGTTGTATAACACATTTAAGAGTTGTTTAACTTGCTTTTGCACTGAAAACTAATAATTAGAATTAGAATTCTGTCAACTGCTCTAAAATTTGTCGTTGAGAGACGATTTTAACGATTAATAGTTTGGAAACAAAAACATCGCCACAAACGTGGTCTTTGTACGTCTATTATATAGTTACATGATAAATTAATGTAATTAACTTTTGTATTTCAAAAGAAAATAGAATGGCTAAAAAACCGTGCTACACTTGAGTTTGCATGTGGAATAAAACATTCTAGAGCAGCAAACATGAACAGTTCACTGTTTAAAACATTTCACTAAAGTACTAATACATATTTAACACATTTCTCCACCCAAAAATATCCAGATTTATAATAATTCTTGTATACAAGAAAATTGTGACCCGTACGCCCATCCTATTTCAGTTAGTATTTAAGACGGCCACAACTAAAGATGATTGAAAGAGAAATAAAATCTTTACAAGTTATGTTTTAAAAATAATAGTTTTCATTTATGCTAAAGCCTTGGCCATTTATAAATTATAAAGAATATGATCACAAATTCCAAAGAGGCCATTTTAGTTATTCCTAAGATAGTGGCAGTACTCGTTTTTGCCTAAATAAATAACTTGCAATTCTCTATTCCACTCACACATTTCATATACCATATATTTTTTTTTTGTAAATAATAAAGGAACCCACATCTCACTTAATCCCGAAAATTCTTCATGCAAGTTTCTGAAATATGTTATAATTCTAAACAAATGTTCAACCCCCTTCAACATTGCAATGGATTGCAGTATAAAAAAAAAATCAAAAACTTATGTACGTACAATTTAAAGAGAAGATAGCACTAAAAACAAAAACTAGACTATTTAAAAAAAAACAAAAAAAAAAACTTTTATAAACACATAGAATAAATATGAATTTACCACTAGAACATAATTGCTCCTCCAATATGAAAAAAATAGACGACAAATTGCACAGCTTTCCACTTCTTCATGGAAACCTTTAAAATTTAGAAAGAAAAAATTCGTATTTAACTAATTCGGGTTTTGATTTTTTTATTCTGTTTTTGTATCTTTAACAAAATAATTGTGACTTTTCAATTAACTCGAAAATTGTATTTCTTCGTATTCTATATATTAAGGGCCCACGATCAATTTATTGATCATTTTGGCTCATTTGCCTGTAGAGGGGATTTGAAATGCTTCTGTGCCTTATGTTGATGACAATATTTCACTTGTTGCACGGGCTAATTTAAGAGGCTATTATGCCTTGGGGATTGGAAGGCGAGAACGAGGCTACGCCTTGCAGGCACGTAAAGACTCGGGCTCCTGATTGAATGCAATTTTATGTGTGTTTGACTGATTTTTGTATTGTTTTTTCTGTACTGGATATCCACCATGGACCACTACTTTGATTCGGATATGTTTTGTGTTCCTCCTAACTTTGGACTTTTGTTGTTTTGGATTTTCTTTGTTGCAAAGGTTAGTGAGATTCACCGCCTACACGGTCGGCCATCTTTGTCGGCACCACGCTCATCGCTCGGTCAAGTCGACGTTACGGTCAGTGACACACGCAGCCCCCACGGCGGTAACCGACCTGTGCTTGCATACACACGTGATCGTCTTTTGTCAATGAATGCCAAGCGTACGCATCTGACCGCTGACCTCGTGTGTCGACTGAAAGAGCTTTTGATTGGTCGAGGCCTGCCTCGGAAGCGCACCCACCGTGGTGG
>CAXITT010000131.1:1132754-1159981 GCA_964033795.1 Lymnaea stagnalis | reverse complement strand
ACTCAAAACACATCTATTTAAACTATACTACTCTGACTGATTCTCCTCCTATAAACCGATAAACGTACATGGGTTTCCTTGTAAAAATGTCTGGTGTGGGTGGATGAATATACCTATGGTGTTGTTTTGCTTATATGTTGTTTTTATTTCATTTATGTATTTTATTTTAATATTATGATTATGCCTCTTTGCTATATATGTACAGCGCGGTGAGCCCAGCCCTAGGCCGGGGTACCGCACTATATAAGACCACTTATTATTATTATTATTATTGATGCAATAGACGCAAATGTGTCAAGGTGTAGTTGACTAAACTGTTTCTTTTGAAAGCGTGTTCCAGTCCCTGTTTGTCTCTGGCAGGAATGAGCAAATCCTATACTTGCTTCTCGCTGGTTATGAGCCGAAATTGCGTGTCATGGCCTCGTTGCTTTGTGTGGGGAGAGGGACGAGTTTCTATTTAATACTGGAACAGTGGACCGTCTATATAATCGCCTATACCTAGAGTCTAGTGTGGCTTCAAGAGTGGGCGCTAAACTTTAGACTTGATATTCTTGTTACAGCAAATGCAGGAACAATGTCGTGAACAGCATATGCCTCTTTATATTGCCTTCATAGACATGACAAAGGCATTTTACTTGGTAGGTAGGAGAGGCCTTTTCAGTATCTTGCAAAGACTAGGTTGTCTCCCACGACTGCTCAAAATCATACAGTCATTTCATAAGAACATGCACAGCACAGTAACTTTCAATGGCCCTGTCTCTGAGGCATTCCCAGTCAGAAGTGGAGTAAAACAGGGTTGTGTACTGCCAACAACGCTCTTCTCCATATTTTTTCGATGCTCCTTCAATTTTTCTTCAGGGTCAGTGAAGATGGAGTGTACGTCCATACCAGATCTGATGATAGGCTGTTCAATATCGCCCGCCTTCGTGCAAAGACCAAAGTAAAAAGGTGCTTATTCGTGAACTGATGTTCGTTGCTGATGCCGCCTTAACATCTCACACAGAACAATGACTGCAAGGGCTGATTAATTGTCTATCACATGCTTGTAACGAGTTTGGACTTTTGAATAGTATACAGAATACAAAATTTAATGATGCAAGAAGCACCGTCCCCTCCAATCATATCTATTGAGAGTCATAATCTTTCGGTTGTTGAGCATTTAACATACCTGGGATCCATTATTTCTAGTTCTCTCTCCGTTGATAAAGAGATAAATATCAGGATCGCAAAAGCAGCAGGAACTATGGCTAAACTGAATAAGCGGGTGTGGAATAATCTCAATCTAACTGGTATAACAAAAATAAGTGTCTATCAGGCATGTGTGCTTAGTACGCTCCTATATGGAAATGAAGTGTGGACAACGTATACCAGTCAGGAGTTAAAACTCGACAGCTTCCATCAAAGATGACATTGTCGCATTTTACGCATTCATTGGCAGGACAAGGTGTCTAACGCGGAGGTCTTGAAACGTGCACACATGTTTAGCATATTCTTTTTTTCTTAGCAAGAGGTGCCTTCGATGATTATGTCATTGTGGTGATCTGACTTATGACTTATTAGAGAGGAGTGTCTCTCGTATGAGATCTCCTCTTGGCACTCTGTCTAGGGATATGTTATTTAAGCCGAATAACCACACGGACATAACACCTATCTATACACAAATAGTATAGACTGAAACGAAGTCTTAGTTAAAGGTGAAATTAACTACAAATATTTATTACACAATAATATTTACAACTTCCTACGTGAAACACTCGTGGTGCTCAATGTATATGCATCAAACGGATTTCATCCAATTAGAAAGGTATATTAACACAAAGCAAGTGTCCCTAACATACAGACGGTATCATCATTACTACTGCTATATTGCTCAAGTTCTATGCTCGATCTTGGTAAACTTAGCCTTTATAGTTCCTGTGATGGTCTCGGTGGATCACACAGTGTGGGAATCCTTCTGTTCAAGAAGTAGTGTCCCTGTTCCGGCCTTCGGTGCTGTTCTGAGCGTAGCGAAGTCGGAGTTCCCGGTCGTAGAATCCTTGGGATGTCTGCGAGGGGAAGATGACTCTCCCGCGATAAATCGTGGTGGTGAGAGTCCCTGGATCTCGAAGTCCTAGCTGTCAGGTAGTTTGGTGTAGGATGTTGATCAATCCCCTAGTTCCAGCTCAAGGTAAGTCGGTCCAGTAATAGAAACCAGGCTAAAGGCAAAATAATACAAAATTGGATAAGTATCCAGGCGAATATTCATAAGCTGGTAAGTCCCGTTCCAACAGCAACGAATTCAGATCGTTGTATGGAAGGTAACATAGCTTGTACATATATACATCCAATTTGTGGATTTAATATAAGTCTTTTCATTGTCGGCGGGAGCATATGTTGCATCGCGACAATGTTAGACCACTCAAACATTTTAATTAATGAAATATGGGATGTATCAATAACAATCATTATATCTACAGGTACATAGTGTCCGTATTGTCATCTCGTTAAAAGAGACATGGGCGAGTTGGAACAACAACCTACCATCCCCATGATGGGATGGCGGCATGTCGAAGCCCACAGCAAAAACAATAATATAATCCATAATATCAATATAAAGTAAATATAGGCATTATTGGAATAGGATCAACCACGATCGAATATTTGCGACATAGCGAATGAACAATACAAGTGCAATACCAAAATCATGGTTGCGTACTTACTAGTACTCTAGGTAGCAGTTGAAGTTAAGTATCACGCCAGTGAAGTACTAAGTCTAGTCACTTCAAGCGTCCACAATCAAGTGATCAGATCTTAAAAGTCATGTACTTGCTAATATCCTAGGATGCAGTTATGTATCATGCTGACGAAGTTCTGAGTGCAGATCCTTCCAGCATTCACCGTCAGGTGATCAGATCATAAAAGGCAGAATCTTGCTTGTTCAGGCTATTTATTCGAGTTCGATGACGATTAGCTGATGGTTCAATTGGGTGATTCAAATGAGGGGTCATTTTTCCATCCAGTGAAAATCTCTTTCGCTGTTGCGGGTTTGACCTTCAACCCTCAAGGTTAATCGGACTGATGTGACCATCCTTTTTCAGTCTTTGGCGTGAGTTTTCTGTCTAGACAATGCATTTCCAGCAAGGGACGATACTCCGCCTTGCTGTCTACAGGGCAAAAATGAGGGGGGTGACGGTATAAATTTCCTCAAGGTTGTTCGGTGGGATGGTTGACCGCAAATAGCATGTTCGGGAGGTGAGCGAACTGATGCAGGAATACAATATCACAAGGGAACTCACTCGTGCTGAGCGGCTGCGGGGCTACTTGAGGGGAGGGAAAGGAGTTATTATACAAGGGTTTCCAAGGGCGGATTTATGATATAAGAAATTTTACAAAGTCCAGCCTCAGATCGTCACAGTCATGTAAGGAGAATGGAGGAAGAACGTATCCCTAAGATGCTGCTGGATGGAGAGTTAGCAGAAGTATCAAGACTTATTGGACGGCCGCGCCTGAGATTATTTGACGTTTGCAAAAGGAGCATGGGGGAAGCAAATATTGAAAACAACCAATGGGAGAACATTGCCGAACACCGTTCCATCTGGCGAACAGAAGTGTATGAACATGTAAAAAAAAACAGAAGATACGCGAAACGAGGCCCTTGCAAGAAAAAGAACAATGAGTATGTCAAAATCTTTCCGGGAATCATTTTTCTCTTGCGAGAGATGCGGTCGAGATTGTCTTTCCAGGTTTGGCCTAGATTGCTACTTGTCGAAGTGTAGGACTACACTACAAGCTACTCGATCGTCTAACGTAGAAGGAAGGATTCCATATACATATTCTATACTAGGTAATATACCCAGCGTTTCAGTGATTACATCCTGATCCCAGCAATATTCCCACCTAGAATGGATCTCGCTCTAGGTAGGATCCCAATCCATCTGGGTTCCAGATCCCGTCGAGATAATGTTTCCTGATGGGAGGCCGATCATCCACTTCAATCCTAAGCCCGATGGGATTGTGTGTGCCACTGAGATCCTGCATACTTCGGTTTCCTGATCCTGTCAATATCCATGTCCCACAGGGATTGCGAAACCACTCTTCCCGATACTAGTTTGATCCCGTTTTCTAGTGGAACCCACGAGAAATATTGGTCCCAGTGTGTTCTTAGTCCCGGAAGGATCAAGATACCGGTGTACTTTCAAATCAGGTGGGTTCCCATTTCCCGATAATATCACGATATCTGTTTTATCGTGATACCCGATGGGATCCCGTTATCTGTTGTTTTTTAGTATCTATAATCTTTTTGATCCTATTATTTTTCTCCGTATAATAATATATAACATGCTTGCAAAATTCAAATTAAATTTGCTATCTCATTCGAAACGGGTACAAGTGACATTTATATGTAATTATTTTCTAATATCAAAAATGTATACAACTTAATCCACTACTCTAATTATTATACATTTAAGTTAAATATGATGAATACATGTGCCAGTTTTTGTCAAGGTCTACCAACCTATGTAAAAATGTTTGCCAAATCCACAAACAAACATGTTTCACGTCTATAATAAATATAAATATATATATATATACATTCCCTTTGATTTCCCCGATTCCGGTGGGCACCCGATTCCGTTATAATCCCGATCCCGGTGGTTAAATCCTAATTCACACAGAACATGATTCCAGTATCATTAAGATCTCTTTAGGTCAGTGGACTCCCGAACCTTAACGTTTCTCAATCCTGTCCGTTTTGACATCCCGCTGGGATCCTAATTCCCATTATGATTAGGATCCCGGTAGGATCCCAATCAATATTAGTTCTCGATCCCATCGGGATCCTGTTTCCCAGTTCGATCAATGCCAATCCCAGTTAGATCATAGATTCAGAGCGATTACTTTTTACTGAGCGTACCCAAAACTGGTTTGTCATGATGCTTTTGGGACCCCGACAACGGTGGAAAAAGCTAAGCTTGGGACAATAACCGAAGATTATCACTGCTATTTGTCGAGGGTGCCATATTGGCTTGACAAGCAGAACAACCAGAATGCACATCTGGAGTTTGGTTTCGTACCCGAAAGTCAATGCATTTCCGCAAGAATCGTGTAACTATTGATATGGTGTTGTCTGCTAAGCAGCTACAAGTGAAATGTCATAAATCTCAAGCATTCCCGGATAAAAACGGTGTGAAGCAGGGCTGTGTCTTCGCTAACAGTTTTTTCAGTATTTTGTATGCTGCACTGCTTTCTAATGCGTTGAAGGACTCCACCACGGGCTTACCAATCTGTTTTCGCACCAATAGATCAGTCTTTAACTTTAGGATGCTTCAAGCTAAAACCAAGGTCAAACATAACGCATTTAACGAGCCTTTGTCTCAGAAGTAACCATGCAAGTTATGTTTTCTCTGAGACCTGCAAAAATGTTTGCCTTAAAATTAACTCAAAGTAGACACGAGTGATGTATCAGCCAGCTCCTCGTAAGCCCTCCGTTAACCCAACTTCCTCCTCTTCAAAACAGTCGTCATTGATCACAAAATGAATGCCAGACTCGAAAAAGCTAGTGCCATTTTTGGATTACCCCGCAACAAGTTTTGGAACAGGAGATGTTTCTATTGAGAAATGAAGATAAAGGTCAATAGAGCAGCACACCTCTCGTCATTACACTACAGATCTGAAACGAGGACAGTCTACCAGCATCACGCCAAAGATACTAAGGCATTTTCATAAAACCTGCCCCAGGAAACTATTCGGCATCAGGTGGTAAGAAAAAGTGCCTAAAACTGAGGTCCTCGCTAGAGCGAACCTCCATAAGATCTTCAGTACCAAGATGCAGTTTAAGCTCCGTTTGATGGGACACGTATAAAGTATGTAAGACCACCGGATCCCTAAGGAGTATTTCTTCGGAGAACACGATACCAAGCGCTCTCAAAAAGGTTAAAAAATAAAGCGTTTCAAAGACTTATTGAAAGCGGCACAAGAGGGATACTAATACCTGTTGAATTTCTATCTCAGTGGGATCCCTTTTTCGTCGGTATTCCAATCCTGGTGTGATCCAATCGCAGCGGGATTCTTCTACGGTTGGGATCCCGTTCTTGATAGGATCCCGATCTCGGTATGATTTTACTGTCCGATAGAATTCCAATCGCGCTGTGATCCCGATCCCTATAGTATAATGAACCTGTAGGATCTAATTTCTCGTTGGGATGCCGATCAGTCTGTTTTCCAATTACAATGGAAAAGGTTTTTCTCTACAAATGACAATACATATATTTTCAACGTTAACATAAGTTTTACACTAGAAGAATTTGATATAGTTAAATCTCTATAAAATATGTAACCAAACTTATGCTTGGATTCCAATATATTTTGTGGATAGGAAGAATGTCCATGTCAAATTAGTTTGCGATTCATATTTTTGTTTTATTTTCATTAGGTAGCATGTAACCAAACAAATAAATAAACATAGTCACGAATGCGCTATATAGTTAATTTTATATTTCTGATCAATAATATTTGAAGCTGCCTTTTCAACATGACCCTCTAACAAAAAAAAAATAAATAATAATAATAATATTAATATCATTTTTATAAAAGTATCGGAATCGTAAGTCAAAACTTGTGATTTATTTCATTAAGAGATTTGAAAATAACACTGATTAAGGTAAAAACAGAAACAAATGGAACAAAATATTTGACTACTTACCTAAGAGCATTGAGGGAGAAAAAAAAATCATCTTGTAAATTGGTAAACTTAACAAAGACTAAATATCATTCAAATCTAAAATTAACTTTATTTTAAGGAAGCACAAAAAAAAAAAAAAGAATTTGTGAAAAAAATTGATGAGAAATTATAAAGTAAAGTCAATCTGTGTGGTTTTGTTCAGATTAGTTTAACATTGGTAGATCTGTGTAGGTAAGTGAATTAATATGCTGTAAGGGTAACAAGCAAGTTGTACATAAACTACAGGGCGATCGCTTCTAAAACGTAAAATGAAGATGTGGAGCAAATAAATGAGTTGATCAATCGTTTGTTTGCTTTCTGTTTATACAATTTCGGCCCTTCTGCAATGTTTCATTTGAAACAATAGCTCTAACGGAATACTTCTAGTGAATTGAGAACAGGTTGCAGATTGCTTATCTTTAAAATGTTGCGATCCCTTTTGGTAAAAGTAACCTTTTCTTTTGATGTTTATGCAAACCTAAAAAAAAATTACTTATGACTATAAAGACTTAACGGAAATACAGGTTATTTTGTGCATCTTTGTAAGCCATCAGAATGGATGTAAGTAAGAAAAAAATGACGTTCAACATGGAGATCATGAACATTATATTAAAGATTAATGTTAGGCCTGCTGAGAGTGTCACTAGAACGGTCTTTGGATGTATTTTAAATAGCCGAACGCCGATAAAACATTCAAGAGCAATCTCTCAAACAAACAAAAACTTAGATGATCTATTTTGATGCTTTACAACACAAGACTTTTCATGCTAACATCACTAATATGAAAACGTTTACTGAATAAATGTCCTTTTACACTCGACACAAAAAATATGAATCTCACTAAAATTAGTTTTACCAACAAAATGGGATTCACAGAAGTTAGTCAAGTTCGAAGTTTGTCGCTCGTGATATCTAGTCAAAACTTGCATTTAGATAATCAGATAAGATCCAAACATAACTACGTATTATTGAACAGGGTGACGTTTTCTTGGTATCATCCCATTTCAAAAGAAATAAACTTAATGCTACATGCAACCTATTTATCACGTCACTGCTTTCCTGTACCAACATACAAGCGCGATTGAGAAGGGAATCACTTCATTTTAACTTTTTGACACAATTTCAATGTAATCATACACTCTGTTGTTGGTAATAAACAGTTAGTTTTTAGCTAATTATATAACTAACGCGCACCTTCAGCAATGTAGATAAAATGAATGATCAAGTCACTTGATATAACTTAGCCCTGGAACTTTATTTTAATATGATTTTTTTTTTCACTTGGGCATGTGTGTGCCTGTTAATCTTTTTTACCTTGTTCAAGAAGGTATTGCTATTTTTATGATACTGTGAATGTTGTTCCATCCTTTTTCTAAAATAGACGATAGTATCTTTTCTTTCCACGATGTTTTTTTTTTATTTTTGTATAACGGCATGTCCGTTCCGGGACGCGGCTCCTTCCTAGTCCCACCAGTGAGTTATTTTATGGCACAAACACTTTTTTTGAATTTCGTTGATAAAAATTCGGAAAGAAAAAAACAACAATACATTTTTTAAAATATTAATTTTAAAATAATTGTATGATTTACACTTTTTCAATTACTAATTTTTTCTTTCAAGCGAATGTCACTGCTTCCTGTGAAGAAATTCGACAAATATTATTTGACGGGGAATGCTCTATATTGTACAATTCTACGACATCTATGAACAATTACAAGGTAATCACAATTTAAAACGTTGTCTAATTGATTCAAGGTGTATTCATATTTTTAAAAAGACACCCAAAGCTCTGAAAACAAATATTTGCGTGTCACTTATTTGTTTAACACTTTGGGTATTAAATCTTCTGTTGTTTGTTGTCTTTTTTTTTTTTCTCAATATTTTTTTACATTTTTCTTATTTTTTTTTTACCGATCACGTTTGTTATATTTCTTTTAAAAATACAAAGAAACGTCAAATGCAACATTGCTTTATAAAGAAACATTTTGTTTTCGGTAAGGTATAAATATACGTTCACGTTTGTCATGATGCATTGGTTCGCAGCGATGTTTAGACTCTTGTTTATGAGGTCGGAATGGCCCGCTTGAAGAATGTCAGCGAACTGACACGCTGGATAGAGCAATTGAAATGCACTTGAAACAAAATAAAAAAATTAAATTAACAAAAGTTACTGAGAAAAAAGTATAAAATTATGCCGATATATGTATATATGTATAAAATATATATTGATATATGTTTGTATTAGTATGAGCCAGGCTAACCGTAACGTCAAAGAATTAGAAAAATTGAAATACAATAGGATTCTTAAAAAATAATCCTAGATATTTTATTTTATTTTACGGAATTCAAAAAAAAAAAAAATGCGCTAATATTAGTATATATCTGCTTTTATTTTAGTAAAAGTATACGTATTATCATTATAAATTACAAATACATTAAAGTAACGACTAAGTTACTATCATAAGCATTTTATATGGGTTTGAAAGACAATATATATATATATATATATAAATGATAATCACAGAATTACAAGGTAATCACATTTATCGGGAAAACCCAAACATTAGATTTTTAAAGGCTTTTTTTTAACATTCGTTGTTAACATTGCGATATAAAATTAAAATTAGACTGTTATAAATAAACACGCAAATGACAAATGACTTCATAGCACGAAACGCCTACTTTCACCAAAGCTCTAAATTCTTAGATGTAATAATTGCACGCATGCAAAACTGATAAGTGTTCGCCTTTCTAAAAGTTAAAAAAAATAGATATATTTGATTGCTTTTTAAATTTCTAAAACTATATACAAATTTAGCTTTGTTTTTATAAGATTCAATCAATATTTACTTTTTATTCATTAAAAAAATATACTTTTATTAAGTATATAAAGTATTAAAAACTTGACCTTTAAATAGGAAAATGTCGTTTAATGCAATTAGTGCAACAAAATTAAATATGCAAGTAGCATACACTAATGCACTTATCACTCATCCAAATAAGAGCTAGGCCTATGAAATGCTAAAAAAAAATGTTTACGTAATTAAGTGGTTACAATCCCTTAGATTATTTTGGTACTAATATTTTAAAAAACAACTATATTTCGGGGTGGGAGTAATAATATGACATCCTTCCATCTTCGATAGACGATGGAGTGGCTATGTAGTCCTCTACTTCGACGAGTGGCTCACTAGGCGAATCCTAGAATGACAATCTCGACCGCATCTCTAGCAGGAGAATATTAATTCCCGTTAAGATTTTGATTTACGTATTTTTCTTTTTTTTTGCAAGATCATCGTTTTACGTATCTTCTGCCTTTTTACACCTTCATACACTGCTGTTAGGCAGATAGAAAGTTTATCGGCAATGTGTTCCATATTCATTGTTTTCAATATTGGCTTCCCTCATGCGCCTTTTGCAAACGTCCATTTATCTCAGGCGTGGCCATCCAATAAGTCGTGGCACTTCTGCCAATTCTCCATACATCATAATCTTTGGGATACGTCCTTCTTCCATTCTCTTTACATGTCCTAACCAGCAATGGCGCCTCTTGCTAAGAAAGGAGATTATGCTAAACATGTATTCACGTTGCAAGACCTCCACGTTAGGCAGCTTGTACTGCCAACGAATGCGTAAAATGCGACAAAGACATCTTTGATGGAAGCTGTTGAGTTTCCGCTCCTGACTGGTATACGTGGTCCACACTTCAGTACCATATAGGAGTGTACTAAGCACAAATGCCTGATAGACTCTTATTTTTGTTTTATCAGACAGACTGAGATTATTCCACACCCGCTTATTCAGTTTAGCAATGGTTTCCAAAGCTTTTGCGATCCTGATATTTTTCTTTTCTTCAACGGAGAGAGAAATAGAAATATTAGATACAAGGTATGTGAAATGCTAACAACCTAAAGTGTTATGACCCTCAATAGATATTATTGAAGTGACCGGTGCTTCTTTCATCGATTTCTAGAGACTATTCGAAAATCCAAAGTCTTTACAACCGTGTGACAGACAACAATCCATTCCTGCAGAGTTTTTTCTGTGTGAGATGTTAAGGCAGCATCGTAAGCGAACAGCAGTTAACGAATCAGCATCTTTTTTACTTTGGTCTTTGCACGAAGGCGGGCGATATTGAACAGCCTACCATGAGATCAAGTAGGGACGTACACATCATCTTCACAGTCCCTAAAGACACATTGAAGGAGCATCGAAAAGAAATTGGAGAATAGTTTTGGGGCCAGTACATAACCCTGTTTTATTCCGATGGGAATTGCCTCAGAGACTATGCCATTGAAAGTTACTATGCTGTGCATGTTTTTGTAAAATGACTAAATGATTGTGAGCAGGCGTAGAGGACAAACTATTCTTTGCATGAATTCTGTCTGTTAGGGGAAACAGATCACATTCCCAAGGACATGCGAAACGCCAAAGACACTTCTTTTTAGCATTATGCAATATTTTTGGCATTAGTCGTATCTTGATTGCTACGAGCGAATGATCCGTGTAACAGTCGGAACTATGGTAGATGCGGGCGTGAAGTACACCGCATAGTTAAAGAGCCTATTAATGACGAGTAATACGATACTTTATTAGGCCCAAAACTGCACAAGATAAGCTCCTTAATACATTCGTAAATAGTTAACTTTCTTCGTTACATACATAGCGGTGATAGGAAATAGGGTGTGTACACATTTACTTTCTTTAAAACAAATGATATTGTGTAACAATTTAATGCATCATTTTTTATTTGGCTGGATGCCACCTATGTTTGCATGGTGCCATTTATGGGCACGCACCTGTGGCACGATATTTCAACCGTGTTCACTGTCCATGAGCAGTGCATACCTCCTGTTCCACGGGGGACCAGTAAACAGCTCATGAAGTCGATGTCACAGTAGCTACAGAAGGCAGTGGGGACTAAACCCGACCGTTGTACTTGATGCTCTGTGCTGCTGAATGTGTAGTGAAATATTTTTGTGTGTGAAAATCTCTACTTCGAGTGGGATTGTCCAAAGGATTGTACCAAAATTAAAAGTTATATTCAGCAGACCTGCGTTTCATTGTGTTTTATTTAAAAATGTATTCTACGCCAACACACGAATACAAATATTTGCTACTAGCGAGTACCCGGCATGCGTTGCAATGCCACTCAAGGAAAGAAAGTGTTTGCATGTTATATTTCTCCAAGAGCTTTTAAATACTCAAATTTTTTCTTGTTTTTCCATCTGGTATATACACGAATAAACCAGAAGAATTTCCGACGCGAGAGCAGGCCAAATACATCTGTCCATGGGCGAAGCATGGGTTTTCCAAATTTAGCCCGCAAACTTGTAGCGATTGTCCCTGTGCTTGTAGATAGTCAATGTAGACGCGTGTCGCATCGGAAACTGTAGGCGTTTGAATTCAAATGGCATATCTGTTGGAATCATTTGGGTGGATGGCAAAAGTACATCACATAGTTTAAATTTTCCATTTTAAATAGTAACTTCAATGGAACCAATTTTGGAAGATTCATTTGAAAAAATTTACCGTACCTAATGCTTCGATATCAAAGTAAGTTTCTCGTTGCAAATCAAGAGCGAAAAGTTTGTTTGCAGATCGATTCCGAGAGGTCATTCCCAACACATGAATCATCAATCGATATGAAGAGTATTTCATGCCACTGTCTTTCTTATTCGAATTTCTCAATTTGATGTCAAAATGATATCCATCTTCTCCGTGCCAAAGTAAAATAGGATATTGCAATCAAATGTATGAGCGATGAGTTTCTGAACTCGCTGAACATCAACACTTCTGCGATGAAGAATTATATCACTTGAGTTAAATTCTTTGCCAACTATAATGATCGCCACTTCATCAATTGTTGGTGCATTATATTATCTTTCATGTTGGCCGACAGGTGTTTAGTCTGCTCTAACTATGACTTTGTATTCATTAGTCGGCATCTTTTCAAGTGCAACTCTATACATTTGAATCAATTCGTTGTTTTGCAAAAATAACGTTTGCATTGCAGCGACGATTTCTCGTTTAGTGCCCGTATTGATATGACAACGTTGATCGATTTGCTCATCAGTATTCCCCATAAAATCATTTGAAGACACTTGTGATCTGTGTTTGGCATTGGCATCAGAGATCCTACACGTTGTAAATTTGGCCTTTCACTTTACTTTAAATGTTGGCACGTAATTCTCGCGCACGATATTTGTTGCACCAAACGATGTCATTTGGAAACATGAATTGCATTTGCGTATGTTTGCCAAGAAATGCCTCGATTGGCTATTGTCACCTGATACCAACAATGATAATGGTTTTGATGGTGAATGTAATTCTCACACGTTAGGATCTCCCATCTTTTTACATGAACACCTCGCACAATAGGTACTTTCACTGTTGGCAGGAGATTTCCAGTTGTATAGTTTCTCATTAATTTATAAATCGTAAATTCCAGCGGTAAAAAATGACCATAGTTCAATATCTACGCTGTCAAGTGTGTTATTTAATTACTTGAGAAACCATCGATTGGTGTAAAATGTATTTACATAACACAAAACAACTCCGAAATTATAAGACTCTATTCAAGAAATACTCTTAGTTGAAAAAAAAAACGCGATTTCGATGTCATTTCCGATTCTAAAATGCGTCACAAAATGCAAGCTTTTTTATACACATAACAAAAATAATCTCTACACTAAAAATGTAAAAACGTGTTTTCTCTGCTTTACTACAAATGTGTCATTTGTTCAAGGGCTGTAGTGTTGATATCCTCGTTATAAATTAAATTGATGAATCTCATTTAAGAAATAAATTGAATTTAGGGTCTCCAGCCCTAATTGGAATATTGTACAATGGATGTACTAAATTTGAAAAATTTGCCGGTGGATTCAGCTACTTCTACACATGCAATAGCTCTGTTTGAAATTATAGTTACAAAGCTCTTAGAAGAAAATAGGCAATTAGGGTCACTGGCCCAAACGGAATATTGTAAAATGTTTTTTTTTTCTAATTTAGAAACATTTTCGGTAGTGCGCATTTCACTTGACGCAGTTTGATCACAATCGAATGAATGGTATAGAAATGCATACTAAAATTATATAGATAATAGAAGTGTGGAAAACGAATTTAGGACCCCCTCCACAAATGGAATATTGTAGAATTGTTGTATTACTTCAGAAACCTACTTAATATGTCACACACTCAATTTAATATCACTATTTGTATTTGATTAAAAAGCTATCCATTCATGCTTTAGCTCTGTTTGAAATTATAGTTGTATAGCTTAAAATTATAGTTGTATAGCTTATATAGAAAAAACGAACATAGGACCCCTGGCTAAAAACGGAGTATTTTAAAATGGTTGTAATCATTTAAGAAACCTTTGCGGGCGGGCGCGCGCACAACATCTCTCTAAAATTTTATCGCATTGTAATAATGTAGAGGAGCGCATACGGAAATTATTTTTTATAAAGCTCCTAATGTACGGAAAAAAACACGAATTTGGGGCGATTGCCAAAAAAACGGAATATTTTAGTAGAGTTATAATGGCTTAGAAAAATGCTCTGGCTTATGGACAACAACTCACCTCAGTTTTATCGCAAGCGCTTGAATGATGTAGGAGCGCATGCGGTTTGAAATTATATTTATATAGCTCATTTTGTAAGAAACAAACATAGGGCCCCTGGCTCAACACTGAATATTTTAAAACGGTTGTGTAATTTAAGAACCTTTGTGGACGATAAAACAACATCTCACTAAATTTTTATCGCATTCTGAAAAATGGTATAGGAGCGCATTGAACATTATTTTTTACAAAGCGCATATAAGAAAAAATAATAATTTTTGGTCAACGGCCCAAAAAGGAATATTTTAAAAGTGTTGTCTTGAATGGTTATAATAATAGATAACAACTCGTCAAAGTTTTGTCGCAATCGCGAGAATGGTGCAGGAGCGCATACGGTTTGAAATTATATTTATATAGCTCGTATAAGAAAAAAACGTAAATATGGCCGCTGGCAAAAATTGGAATATTTTGAAAAGTTTATAATAATTTTAAAAAACTTTTGTGGCCGTGTTTCCAACATCTCACCAAAGTTGTAAGTTTTATTATAATCGCATAAATGGCGTAGGAGCGCATATAAAAAATATTTTTTACAAAGCTCATTTTGAAAAAATACGAATTAAGGGCCAACGGCCGAAAACAGATTGTTTTTAAAAGTGTTTAAATAACACCGTAAAATTCACTGGCACATGGACAACAACTGACTAAGTTTTGTAGCAATCGCATAATTGGTGTAGGAGCGCATACGGTTTGAAAATATATTTATATAGCCCATTTAAGGAAAAACGAATATGAGGCCCCTGGCTCAAAACTGAATAATTTAAAACGATTGTAATAATTTAGAAATGTTTATGATCATGCTCGCATCATTTCTCCAAAGTTTTATATGAATCACATAAATGGCGTAGGAGCCCATGTGGAAAATATTTTTGCAATCTCATATTGAAAAAAACGAATTAAGGGCAAACGGCTAGGAACGGAACATTTGATAAGGTTTTTAATGACATAGTTAAATGGCCGGTTATGTGGACAAAAACTGACCAAAGTTTTGTTGCAATCGCATAAATGGTGTAGGAGCGCATACGAGACATACAGACATACATACAGACATACAAACATTCATTTATATATATATATAGATATAAATATACTTCCAACCAGAGCAAGGCTTGCTGAATTTCAATTGAACAGAAAACAAAAAGCTTAATTTCAGTTTGTGTGTGATATAATAAAGAGTTTTCTGAATTAATACTGTTAAGCACTTGCTTCTAATATGAGAAATTAATCTACGGTTTTATTTTTATTGGCTAGTTGTAAATAATGCCTAACAAAGGACGATACCATAGAATCAACAATATTAAATATACGACATCCAAAACAGTTGCTAGTTACAATTAATTATATTTATTAATTATTAATACAATTAAAAACAAAAGAAATATTAAAAATCATCAACTTACAGTATGGAAGATCTTGTACCGGTACATAGTTAACACAGTTAGTATGATGTGCCAATGAATAATGATGGAATGCGAAATAAACAAATGCGAGCACACAAATACACAAGACTAATACAAGCCTCGTAAAGTTAACAATATCTGTCTGAATCTCCGTCTCTCTCCGTATCTATTCAATCCCTTACATACATGTAGCATAATATGCTTCCCGAATAGACTTATGATGTGTTATTTACATTTCTCGGGTAATCGAGAACATTCGACTAGATTCTAGGAGAGTGTCTAACCATTTTAAATTTGTAAACACGGTTGTTATCAAGATACATCAAAGAGATTTAACCACGCCCACAACAGACGTTACTGTCTGCTAGCAGTCTAATGCGAAGTTAAAGAAAGTTCAAGCACGAGGAATGTGTGCTACATAACAAATTCAAACATTTTATAATTTAGCCTTTTTGGGCATTTGGCCTTAATTATTATATTTTTTTTTTATTATGAGAGCTTATAAATATAATTCCAAATAGAACTATTGCATGGGTGGATCAATCACTACAACTTTGTTAACTAAATTTTGAAAATCCATGCTTATTACATGGAAGGCTAAAAATTTGATTGATCACGTGTCGAAAAACATTATAATTTATATGTGTACGCACTAGACGAAAAAAAACTCTAGTTTTAAAAATGTACTTAAACAATAAAACATTCTTTTTTTTGAGTGGCATTGCAACGCATGCTGTGTTCTCGCTATATGTAATATAAGAAATATACGAATACTTTCTTTAAATAAATGCATCAATATATATACTTTATGGCGATACAATTTATGTTTACGCTTATTTTCAAATATATGACTTAATGAAATATTACAAAACCATTGAAATTCCAATTTTACTACAGGCAGATTGTGCAAAGAGAATACAGGCCTTGGTCTTAATTAAAAAGAAAGATCAAGGGTTTTCTGGTGGTGAGTCACAACAAACAAACTACACGTATTATTTACTTAACAACATTTCTATGAGGCATACACAATAAATATTTAATAAATCATATATCATTAGTTATTTTCTGAAGACATATATTCTAATTACAAAGATGACCATTTGTTTATATCTATATCTTATTCATACAAGAAAAATGTTTGTGCTAATTGTTACATCTTCACAAAAACAACGAATTGATTTTTGCATGATACAGTGTATAATATAGTAAATTTTTCCACAGATGTTGGTAGCACTAATTATGAAAACGAGTATGAAATGTACGATTCCAAAGAGGAGTCAATAGAGGATGCAGTAGAGGATGTAAATTTTATTTGGATAACAAATGATGAGGAGTTAGAAAACAAATCTTTAATAGTGTCGACAAAAATGACGAGTCAACCTAAAATGATGAACAGAGAATGTGTTGCTAACTTTAGAGACGTTCTAATTATTGATGTTAATTGCAACATTAAAATTCATTTTCTTTGCAGTAATTTTAAAAGAGGTAAGTGAATAGATTACGTAATTTGATTTATAGCTTTGTAAAAATTAAAAAAAATGTGTGCTTTTAAATATATTTATGTATATAATATATATGTATTTTCTAATTTTAAAAATGTTCTCTTTAAGTGTTTTCTTTGTTTGATTTTGCTGGACGCTTATAGATTAAAAAAAAAAAAAACTTGTGCACAAAGATGAATGTCATCCTATGTTCAGTCCTTTAGACATATTTGCTCATGGGTTTTTCATTGTATGACATAAATAGATTAATTGAACTTCATGGCATTACGTTTGGCTAATCACTCAACTTCTTTCGGTACTTAAACGTTAGCATGAGCCATTGAAGGGAGTCTCGAGCTAGTCAGAATTCTGTTATCAACGATTTTTTTTTTTTTTTCCAAAGATTTTTAAACACAAATTGTTTTTAGACAGGAAGGCACAGGAACGTAATTAATGGACAATTTTTGTGGACGGCCTATTCCCCAGACGGGGTAAAAAAACCTTTCGAATTAGTCAGAATTCTGTTATCAACGATTTTTTTTTTTTTTCCAAAGATTTTTAAACACAAATTGTTTTTAGACAGGAAGGCACAGGAACGTAATTAATGGACAATTTTTGTGGACGGCCTATGCCCCAGACGGGGTAAAAAAACCTTTCGAATAATAAGATATATATAGACATATCATCATCACACTCTTCTATTTGAGCTGTGTTTGCCATTTAAAGGACCTAAAAACATGCCGCCACATTACGTATTGTTACTATTTTTAGATAAATCTGCAAAATCATGGCTTTTCACACTGACATAAATTGTTGTTTAAAGGTATACTTTTCTGTAATTGCTATTTTTTCATGTCAAGGCCTATGAGCCTACTAGCCCTAGGCTGGGGCACTGCCCTATAAAAAGCGATCTAATAATAATAATTATAAATATACAGTTAACTTAAGATAGTATAGGTTAAACAAACGGGCACACAATTTTTGTTTTAAACATAAGTTAGCTACACGTCGCCTGCAATGTAGGAGTATATGTGAGTTGATTGGGCTATGCAAACACATAAACACGCACACACACACATATACATTGGGCGCCCGCAGAAAACTTTCTACGGGGTTGCAAAAGAATCGATTAACTTTCCAGGGGAGGAAAACAATTTTTAGTATTGTTTTAATATAGTTTTAATTTACTGTAGCGTATTTGTATGGTGAACGAACGGACAGGACATCAGCTTAATTACTTTCTCTTTATTTTCTCTTTACTTCAATAAATTGTCAACTTGTCTAAAAATTTTGTATCCAATCAATCCGGGGGGGGGGGAAGTGCCCCACCTTGCCCCTACCTGCGGGCGCCCATGCATATATATATATTGAACAGTAAAACAAATGTTAGTGGATATGTTAGTGGATATGTTAGTGGATATGTTAGTGGGTATGTTTGTGGGTTGTTTTTTTTTTCCAGAACTGCTGCTACAAGGATTGATTGATATTTATTACTAAACTTGTAATATGTATACATCACTGTGCGAAAGGAATTCTTGATGTGTTATTATACTTTTATAACACCCTGTTTGGTTTTGTTTTTAAGCTATATAAATACAATTATTACAAATATTCAAATATGAATGGATGCATTTAACCAAAGTTAGCAAATCTATCATTGATTATGCATAAGCAAATAACGTAGGGTATTTAACTCAATATATCCAATCCCCTGGGGTTGCGGGCCCCAATTTCTTTGTTTCTTATATAAGTTAAATAAATATCAATTTGCTTTTTACAACCCTATAAGCTCTATGTGAACTGATGGATAAAGGTCTAGATTGGTAGCAATGCCCTTTATTCTCCATATTAAAACACGGTGGATTATAAATGAATAATATCCAATACAGGTAGGCCCGAACTGGAGTTTTCCATAAATTTCGCTAATAACAAAAATCTAGATCTTTGGCATTTTGAAACCGCTTTTAATTTGAACAATTATATCATTAAAATCCACAATTTTTCTGAATTATTTGTATAGGGTCCACTAATTCAGGCATAACTAAATAGTTACAATTATGGAATGGTCCCCTGGGGCTTCTTGATCAACTTAAAAGAAAAAAACTATGATTCTGGCATTTGTTAAAGATTTAATGGTATTCAAAAAGTATTTAGAAAGTCGTTTTTTGCATAAGTTTCGCGCAGGCTATTAAATTAAATCTAGAATATTTCAGAAAGTTCTATTATGTTCCAAAGGGGAAGTAAAGTGTAGTCTAAAGGATTTTTTAAAATGTTTTTATTTTAGTTCTATTCACTGTCTTGGAGTTTAATAATTTTTTTTTACGTGATCCTTAAGGGGTAGGCATCCTATCTTAATCTTTATCCTACCGGAATCTGGATCCCACCGGAAAAAGTGATCTCTTACTATGAGTAGATCCATCTGGATCGATCGAGATACAGACGGGGTGGGGAAACCACGGGATCAAAGTAAAACCGGAATCAAGACCAACTGAAATCGGCATTTCAACGATTTCTGGATTTTAAAGCGAATGGGATCACACCGTTACAGAGATTCCATGGGGATTACAATGTCAACTAGTATCGGGTTCCAAGCGGTATAGGATCCCACCGTGAAACGGTGCATCATGCACACTTATTATGATCGGGATCGGATTTCCACCCTAATCGGATTCAACCGGTATCGGAATACCACCAAGAAAACGGTATTACATCGGGATATGATTCAACAGGGACCGGGATCACAACGGAAAATAGGATGCCGACGGGATTAGGAATTAACCGGGATCGTCATCCTACAGGGATAATTATCCTCTCGGGACGGGTTCCCAATGGATCTTGATCTAAAAAACAGTCAGAATTCTTCCATATACTGGATACATCCCATCGGTAAATGTGATCCAATTGGGTTTTCCTCCGAGTTCACAAAAGTTATCATAGATGTGTTTTATTAGGAGTCACATATATTATTATTATCTTTATAAATAGAGCGGTGTTTTGTTGTTGTTGTCTTTTGAACAGGATGCTTGAACTTAATGTTAATTATAAGGATTTAGTCGTTCATTTCTTTTGGATGTTATTCCGGTAAATGCCGGTTGCATTTGTTAGTAAAATAAAATGCTCGGTTTTTTTTACTCTTTATTGTCTATTTTCCTTAAATTTAATGGCTCTTCCAATTTTAAAAATAAAAAGTTATTTCTTTCAAAATTAATGTACTTGCATTTGTTTAATTAGATAAAACTGTCATTTTTTTAAAATTAATACATTTTAAGCTGTATTGATGTCCTACACTCTTGTAATATTTATCTTTTTAGGTCCAATGATCATACAAAAGTTTAGCATGTTTTATGAGTACGGCTTCTTCACTTATAGAGACGATGCAGAATCAGGATCCAATCTAACCCTAACCTGCCTAGCAGAGACGTTTTCACAACCATCGAATCTAACGATTACTAATGAACACGGCATAACTGGTGTTTGGCAGGAAAACGGAACTTTCGTGTCGCTGGTTATACAAAAGATCAACTGTAAGGACATGGGACAGTATACTTGTGAACTTGAAGACATATTGGCACAACGCATACACAGAAAGCATTTTACTCTTGTGGTAACTGGGTGTAAGAAATTTTATTCCGAGGATATGTGTTAATGGAACTTCAAATTAATATGAAAACTAAATTTTTGTGGTGAACATTTTTCAAAATTTTAAATATAATATAATAGCATGTTTTTTATCAATGTTTAATGAGTATCTCTAAACATATAAAGTATATGGATCATACAAACCTATAAAACATATACAGTATGTGGTACAGTGTTACGCACTGACTTCTATTGTGATAAATTAATCATAAAAAGTGATGGACTGCGATAGAGCTTTAAAATATATTAATAAGACACGAACAAATTGTGTCAATAGAACAATATGAGATAGCTTTAATAATAATTGTACATTATACAGAATTAAACGTTTCGGCACATGCCTTCATCAGTACAAACAAACACAACACATTTAAATAAGTATAAATTAAATTTACATAATGTCAATGTATATATCCTACCTAAAACAGAAAAAATATAGGAGAGGGCGCTTAAACCTGACAAAAACAAAGTAAAGAGAAGTAGAAAGGAAGTGATTTAAACATAATTGGAAAAACCAAACAGGAAAAAGACATGGCAGCTAAGTAAAACTATGGATTTGGTTCAATCCATATGGAGACAACGTACCAAATCTAGTTATTAATTTGTTCTCCATATAGATTCTATCTATATTTTTTCTGTTTTAGGTAGGATATACACATTGACATTATGTAAATTTAATTTATACTTATTTAAATGTGTTGTGTTTGTTTGTACTGATGAAGGCATGTGCCGAAACGTTTAATTCTGTATAATGTACAATTATTATTAAAGCTATCTCATATTGTTCTATTGACACAATTTGTTCGTGTCTTATTAATATATGATAAATTAATCCCTTGTTTTATGTTATGGCTCGTTCAAACTGTGCCTAAAAAAGGACGATACCATAGAGAAATACAATCACAAAAATACGACACCGAAAAAAGTACCAATTAGAATTAATAAAATTTAATTTACTAATAATACAATTATAAAACAAAATAAATATAATTACAAAGGAACAACTTAAAGAGTATGGTAGATCTTGTTCCGGTACACAGTTAGTACAATAAATAATGTACAATGACGAAATGCGAAAAAACACATATATAAGAACACAGATATTAATACGCGTCTCGTAAAGTTACAAATATCTATCTGAATCTCCGACCCAATCCCTTATATATGTGGGTCTACTGACGCGTCTAGAAACGCCCATATTTTTCTGATTCAATCGAGAACCTTTGACAAGGAACCACTAAGAACAAATCAATTATTGTTAGTTGCTGTCGGCATAAACACGACAGATCAAAAGACTAAGCCACGCCCATTTATGAGCCGAGCGTCTGCTTAGGAATCTAATTTAAGGTCAAGCAAAGTTCACGCACGGGGACATGGTGAAAAAACCTTTATACATAACATACAGAAAGACGCATGAAACGAAAACGACACGTTAATTATGAACAACTATATAAAGGAAAACAAAATGCTTAGTTTTATATAGATACACGATTTATTTAACTTCATTTTAATGTACATTGTTTAACTTCATATTTGTAATAAACTGAAGTTAAATACTTTTAAAAAATAGTCTTGTTCATATGAGGGATTACATTTAAATACAGACGTGTTCGGAAGATGTTATCTTCATAGCAAATTATTTTTTTCTTAGATGCGGCTAGAGTGCCATTTCTTTTTTGGGTATACATTTAATAAAAACCGACCAACATAACATAACAGCCTGAAGTTGTTGTTTTGTTCGCTGACGAAGGCTTTCTGCCGACACGTTCGCTGTTTTGTTGCGTGTATTTTTTCAGGTTTAACCCTACTCTGTTTTTCTTACTCATTTTTTTTTTGTACTAACCTGATTGCAGTCTCTCCCCTTAAACATAAAGCATGGACGTTTTAAAGCAGAATAATGTTTAGTTCATTGCCTATTTTAAGCAACGCAGCATGCATAAACAAGTAACATAACAATTAAAATGTAATTGTTACATTCACTGAACTAAAAACAACATTCTTGCAATTTTTTAAAGTAATTAATTATAATTATAAACAACATATGATTTAATACAAAGTTATGCATTTAAAGCGAAGCGTGTGTTCCGTACATTTTTTTTTTCTTTTAATATTTTTTTTCATGGTGCGCAAGGCTGAAAATAAATAATAAAATAAAAATTATTTTTTTTTAAATTTAAAAACAAAACTTTAAAAAAAAAAAAAAAAAAAAAAAAAATAAGTAATAAATTAGAAATTATTTTTTTTTAAATTTAGAAACAAAACTTTTAAAAAAAAAAAAAAATCAAAAACCAATTAGGCCCTATGCTTAGTACATATATTTTTAAAAAATACAGAAAGTAAAAAAAAACAAAAAAACTTCTGGAAACAGAGTCGAAAAGTAATCAAAATAAAAAAACAACAAAAACATTTAACGAAAACAAAATACATGGTTTATATACAAATGAAATCAGACCAGATGTGACATACGCAAGTGAAACAAGTCAGTAATAGAAATAAAAGGGGCAGGCTAAGATGGGCGGGCACTTAAAAAAAAGTCCAATCAGAAGCAGTGAGTGGGGTGTACTACAAAATCCGCAGTGAAAAAAAGCCTCAAAACGCAGATCTAGTCTCAGATGGCTGAATGGTGTGGAATAAACTTGTACAGAAGTTGGATGCTATCATTGGAAAGAAAAGAATCCGTTAGGTATGGTTGGAAGGAATTGGTTGGGCAGGCCACAGCACTACATGGGCTGTAGCGTCAAAGGGATTGAGACATTTTTTTCGGATACTGTGTTATAGCAAGAAAAATAATTTTATAATGTACATGTTTAATATGGACTATTAATCACTATCATTTAAATTATCAACTTAATATATATTTCTTATTTAAATTTAATAGGGTTTTCTATTGATAAACAATTGCTAGATGTACTTATATCTATACAATTGATACACCTTGCAATTGTTTAATATATTACATATTACATGACATGCAATGTGGCCTTGAGTTATTATAAAAATCCAAATCTAGATCAAAATGACCTGTCGTATTTTTATGCATGTTTGATTATAAGAAATATTTCTTAAAGTCCTACGCAGGCCACCATGACCCTAAACATTTTAACTACATTAAACCCCATGTTGAATTTGAGTACTAAATAACTTACAGTTGAAATATTATCATTTTTTATTGCATATTTAGTATTACATAACACTGTCTTTAATTTTCTATTTATGTTTCTGTTTTCCTTTAATGATAACTTAACTCTCTCATTTCAACAAAAATAAAATTAATGTATCATCTATTCTTCAGGTCCTTCAAGATTGTGTCAGCATCAAAATGTGCGACTAAATGTCTCGGTTGGCCAAGTGATTAATTGGTCACTGAAAATATGTATCCTAAAGTTACAAGAGGAAAATATAATAAATACAGAATTACTTTTAGTTAAGGATTCAGAAATAGTTCCAATCGAACACATAAGGAAATATAAGGATACCTTAGAGGAAAGTGATAGATCAAGAATACATTTTACTTTAAAACTTGAACTATTCAATGTTTCATCAGACGATGTGGGACTCTATGAAGTCAGGGTGTATTTTCAAAAAGGGTACATGATCCGCTTCAATTTTACTATATTCGGTAAGAATGTTCATCTTTTTAGAAATGTAATTGATTTTTAATTTTTATTACAAAAAAAATGTTCCTTAATTGTAAATTTCAAAATCAAAATCGTTATATCAAATGAATAGTTAGGTAAAAAAAAAATATAATAAAATTTATTAGACGATTTTTAACAAACTTAATGAAAATAATACCTCAAATACTAAAGAAAAGCAAACACATTCCAATTGTAATAACAAATGAATAGTCAGTTTAAACAATTATAAAATAAAAATCACTAGCGGATTTTTTACAAAATTAAAGAAAATAATACCTCAGATACTACAGAAAGACAAACACATACAAATTCCCATTCTATATATATATTTTTGTTTTCAATTTTGTTTTTTACAAAGCTGAAGGAATTCCAGTACTATCAGCTGATAACAATTTGTTTCTTCAAATCGGATTACCTCTTATTATAGGCCTACCAATATTCATGATTGCTATTGGGGTGATTATTCGATGGCGTGTGTTGAATCAAGGTGTGAACAAACCTAAATATCTACTTGACGTAAATGATCATTTATAATGTTCAAACTGAAAACATGACAAAAATGTAATTTAATATTTAAATAATTAAGTTCACTGGGCGAATTATAGTAATTAATTAAAATTACGTAAACCATGTGTGTTTTTTATAACTTTTATAAAAAAAATATCAATGTATTATTATTGCAGAAAGATTGATCAACAATCAGAAGGAAAATAGAGATGAAATTATATATGAAACATCTAACTATTCTGAAATTATTGGACATGAAAATTGTTATAATGCAATTGAAAATGCCTCAGATGACAATATGTTTGATAACAATGTAATTGCTGAAAACGTTGCTGACACCTGCAATCACCATGAACAGAACACAACGCCTACTTTACCGCCTCGAACAGGAGCTAACTCTGACTATCAGCAGATTGACACGTCTCAAACCATCGTACAACATTTCGAAATACCTTCAACAAATTCCATCTCTCCTAAACAGCACGTGAACATGTTACACCAAGCAAGCGGTAATATCACTATGGATATTTTAGAAACCAAAGAAAATGTTCTGGGACATGAACGTTTCGAACATAGGAATGGTAACAATGTCATTCGCAATGAGAAACACACCTCTTCAGAACCTAAACATTACAGTGATGTTGAAAAACACGAATTACCAAAGTATGGTTCCAATAACAAAGAAGTAGAACATGTCCATGTTGCTTGTGGAAATGAAGATTGTAAACCTAATGATCTAACCAGGGAATGTTTTTTATCAGGTGATTTAAACGCTGATCTGGGTGTCCACGTACATAACCTGGACACATATTGGAAGACAAAAAAAAATGAATGCTTAAATAATGAGGCGATATCTGCAACATCAAATACCGAGAAAAGAGACCATCAACATAAAGAAAGAATCAGCTACTCTGAAATTGGAAATAACTACACAGATCATCAATACTTAAAATTAAACAAAGTCATCCAGACCGGTGATCCCTTAAGTGTTCCTGGAAATGCAATTGGTAGAGGATTTAATGAAATACAAACTTTAGATGAAAGCCTGAGTTTAAATGATTACATAACACCAATAGACAAGGCCATCTCTATAGGATCTAATGATTATATCACCCCTGTAGACTGTGATTTATCAATTGGATTAAATGATACCATAGCACCATTAGACAGGGTTATCTCTATGGGATCTAATGATTATATCACCCATGTAGACAGTGATTTATCAATGGGATTAAATGATACCATAGCACCATTAGACAGGGTTATCTCTATGGGATCTAATGATTATATCACCCCTGTAGACAGTGATTTATCAATGGGATTAAATGATACCATAGCACCATTAGACAGGGTTATCTCTATGGGATCTAATGATTATATCACCCCTGTAGAGAATAATTTATCAATGACATTAAATGATTACACAAGACAGTATAACACGAAAAGTGAGAAAGTTGATTCACTTGACACTTATTACAAAACACCACTGGATGTATATCCTGATGTTTATCCGGAAATATGCACATGTAATAACATGCCTAAGTTGGTAGACGGCAAAAAGCTTGATTTATCAGAGCCTAGATTTGGCTTAGACATTGATAAGACAGTGGCTTACACGGAATCCTCCGTTTTCGATTTCCAAAATTACAAAGTAGCTAGCCATCAGACATGTGTTAGAGAAACGAAGAATATAACACAAGATACAATTACAAATATGATCCATGACAGTGACGATGCTGAAAACAGTAAAATTGGAGACAAGAGTTATATTGTTTTTGACGGTGCTGAAAATATTCAAGATGAAGCCGAGCGTTATAAGTTATCTGATATTACTGGAAACAATCAAGAAGAGAATAACGGGGATTAGTGCATAGTACTAAAATTATCAGAGAAATTACGATGATGCAGTATGGGACTGAAATTAATGAGAACATAAGGTAACAGTGATATCAACTTATAAATACAATTGGATTTATGCAAATTCATGAAAATAATTAACATTAAAAACAATGGTTAACATGTTTAAACAAGAAATTCCTTATAAAGTGTTACCAAAGTCATTGAACATACTCGGAAACTTGTCCGTGTTACAATGTTATTAACTTTAAAAGAGAAATAAATGTTATTTTATGTCTATGTATAATATATATATATATATATATATATATATATATATATATATATATATATATATATATATATATATATATATATATTTTTTGTGTGTGTTTGTTTTTTTTTTTT
>CAXITT010000131.1:1109079-1132652 GCA_964033795.1 Lymnaea stagnalis | reverse complement strand
AATATACCAACCACCCAGGCCTTCAAAACTGCACTCAAAACATATCTTTTTAAATTATACTACCCTGACTGATTCCCCTCCTCTGACCGATAAATGATCTTGCTGGCTGCCGTCCATGGTTTGCCTTGTAAAAGTTATGTGGTGGGGTGGGTGAATATACATTGCAGTACTTTATTTCATAAATGTATTTTATTTTAATTTTATGATTATGTCTCTTTTGATAAAATTTGTAGGTACAGCGCGGTGAGCCCAGCCCTAGGCATTCATTTATATTAACAATGAGATAGGTTTGACCATCGAACGCTAAAGAGATTAATTAATTTAAATTCTTTCGGATTCTTAAATTGTAAAAAAAAGTAAAATAATAACTTACAAAACTAATAAGTTTTTTTGCGCGACCCTGACCTTACCAAAAGTTCTTAAGTCTAAAATCCCTTTTAATATTTTTATTTTTTTCCAAAACAATGATTGTGATTGTCTTTTATTTACCGAATAAATTTAAGTGCACAAAATACAATATTTTCACCATTATTATTTTAAAGTTATTATTATATTTTAAGTAAATGTTTAAAAAGTATTATTAGAAACTAGAAAGAACAACCCAATGTTAACGAGATAATAGAGGCATGCAATTTGCGTAGTTTCTTTACCTGCGATTGCTAAAACTAATCCCAAGTTATTTAAAAAACATATTTTTTTTCTAATGATATTTACATTTCTAGCAACATTAAAAGTTTTAAGAATTATTTTCCATAGTATATTTATATGTCTACATTATGGGTTAGATAGAGTTGGTGTAAGGCAGTGTGGTAAACTCATGGTGTCACCTACCATCCCAATTTTTACAATCGATGTCTTGTTAAATAAATTCTGCAGTAAATCGAATACAATAATAAATTCAAATTATTTGAAGGTCAGGAGATAATGTATTTAAAAACCCTAACAATTCTCCCCATTCCGGCCGAAGACAATAGGCGACTGGAACAAGCTCCCAAAAGAAACATTTGAAGCGGTTTACACTCGACACATTTTTGTCTATTGCTTCCAGTATTCCAACCCCCAGTTCGCAACACCACGGCTGAGAACCCCACGCAATCAGTGAAGTATCCCTTTGAAACCCAAGCACAGTAACATCGCGAATCCCTCTGAAACATAGGAGCCAGATTGTTGGCTCTCAAAATAAAGAAGAAGAAGAAGGAGAAATTCTACGGAAACACTGAGGATGATTACCCCAGAAAATTCCAAGGCATGAGGTTAGAAAAAGAAATGGGCCCAAACACTACAATTTTTAACATTAGGGACAATATTATGTTACATTAAGAAATATCGTCAGCGGGGCGAGTCTAGACTCTTATGCCCCCCCCCTAAATTACCCCTCCCCGGTCTGACGTATCGGGCCGCGGAGTGGCACGTTGGAGATGCCCACTCGTCAGGACGGCCCCCACACGGGCCCCTCCCCCAAGTCCCCCGCGTGGGCGCGCGACCACGACCCCGTCTGGGGGCCGCCCCAACGAACAGGCACCCGGTCGATCCGACACTATGCGTTTAAACAGTGCACTCGATCGACTTTCTCAGGAGTTGGGATGGAAAATTTACGTCCTAATATCTTCCCCAACCCATCCCGGGAAAGCGTCGGACGCCATATAAGAGGGATTCCACAGCTGGTTTCCACAGCGCGACTAGCTCACGATGTAGCTGGGACGAAACGGTTGCCTAACGGCAGCGTTCTCACGGCTGCATTATTTGAATCCTCGGCCAGAGGTTACCACCCTCGCCTCTGGCCTCATACCCGTCAACGGCAACTTGTAATCATGATCCCTACCCTGTCTCTGCCTAACTTTCCGACTGCGAAATATCACACACGGCAGCCCTGTGGGGGCTGTTTTATGTACGGCAGGTACCGAGCACACCCTTTGTCTGCCCACGCGGGGCGTGCCCAGTAGTTATGTTTCCAGGCAAACGCCGAGGGGATCGGTGGCCGACGCTTCCTAATCGTCAAGCCACAACAGACTTGTCAACCGGAAACCTGGACAATATTATGAAAGGGTTTGAAATCACAGAAAATGATATAGGTAATCCTAAAGCGTTATTAAATATGTTTATTATAGATACAATTTTAAAAATGCTTCAGTTCCATTGCTCTCATTCCATAAACAGAGAAAAATTAAAAATGAGAATGACTTGTTTGATGCGATTACAATTTTCAAAGTGGCTACCCAAATGAAGAATTAGACAATGGAAAGAACACATTAGCTGTGAAGACCACTCCTAGTGATAGGGAATTTCAAAGGTAAAAACACTATTTCAAAATTATGGAAAATACCAAAGCTTGTCTCCAAGATGGCAAAATATCAACTTTTAAAAAAACTTTTCTGTTCACTCTGCAAATAACAACGGTTTTTATTTTTGCATTCAAAGCCATAGAAAGTTTGAATGTCGGAAATTTCAAATAAGTGTAGGTCACAGGGATTACTTTTACCAAAGTGAGTCCCCAAACAACAGTCCAATCAGACACAACATGAATAGAAGTAGGCAGTCTTATAGCAACAAACCATACAAAAAATCAGAGATATAGCAATTGTCAAACAAACAGTAGACAAAATAAAAAAACAACACGTGAAACTTTAGCTAGTGCTTGCAATACTGAAGGGACTTTTAAATTGTTCCCGACATATGTCAACAATCAATTTGTTATGTTTCTCAGAAACACATGATGTACCTCTATAGAATGGACAAAAACAGAGTTGATCCCCAATATAAAAAGACTCACAAAAATCCAATCATGCTGGAAAACACCACTAAAGTATAATGTTTGAAAGCCAATTAGAAAATGACTGTCCATGGATCATAGGAAAGGTGACAGAAAACATTGTGACTCAAATAGTGAAAAATGCAAGCATGTTTCGCAAATTTGTAATTGTAATGGATGAATCGTTGGACAGCTGTTCCACCTCTCAACATTTTGTGTTCGTTAGGGCGTGTGGATGAAGACATGAACATAACACAAGAGCTGGCTTCCCAAAAAGCATGTACGGACCTGTTACTGATGAGATGAAAAAAAAACATTTGCTGATTATAACTTGGACTGGACTAACCACAGGTGCCTGACTGTTGATGGAGGAAAGAGCATGAGTGGCACACATAAAGACTTTTTTAGACAAATGAGGAAAAAATTCTGCAACCAATGTTCCTGCACTGTATTATTCACCAGAAAGCTTTTTGTGCTAAATATTTGGACGTTAGCAGTGTATTGAATCCTGTGGTAAAGAGGGTTAATTTAATTAGGTCACATGGGCTCAACCATAGACATTTCAGAGACCTGTGAAAAAGAAACAGACACAGAATCGCAAAATTTACCATATTACACAGCAATAAGATGGCTAAGAGATGGAAACTCTGAAATCAAACGCGGAGATGGAGTCCCGAAATGCGGATAACATTGATACAATGACACATTCTGACAACTCCTGCGATGTCACTGGTGCCAAGCTGTATCATCCAATGGTGTTCCCTCGGGTCATCCAACGGCGTGAAGAGAGGCAATTTGCTTTTGGGAACCAGCTTAAAATCCTTGAAAAATAATCCCAGGCCATGTGGATTTCGTCCTGTGAAGCCAACTCTATCGTCACATGGTGAAGGACGGATGCCAGCAAATATGGCTAAATTGTGAGAAAGTTCTGAGCAGAGTATTTAAGTTAAGAAAGGAAATAGGTGACTTCCTGGAAAGTAAAGGCAAGTCACAGCCATTACTGTCTGATGAAGAGTGGGTATGGAAATAGGTCTTTGCTGCAGACATAACAAGTCATTTAAATTTTCTGAACCTAAATTTCAGTGGCCAGAAGAGGAAAATCTAGTTTCTGGTCTATACACTCACCTAAAAGCCTACAGATCCAAAACGTCTTGTTGTTTTGGAACAAGTACAGGCTAAAAACTTGACGTACTTTCAGCAGTGGAGGTCTTCATGGCTGAAGCAACAGTGGAGTTCCTCACGTCATTTTTATGCGAGATCATCAAAGACCTCCAGCTGCAATTTCAGCAGCAGTTTTCTGACTTGGATTTAAAGGCAGAAGAAGTGAGACTTCTTCAAAATTAATTTAAAGCAGATGTGGCCAGTCGCCAAGATGAAGTGAAGCTGGGGGTCATTGAGTTGCAAGCAAATGACCTCCTTAGGGACAAGTTCCAAGAAGAACTGGTGGGTTTTTACTAGTTTTCGCCTATGGAAGACTTTCCTAATTTCAATACTTTTGCATCAAGGTACCTTTCAATCTTAGCAACAACATACCTGTGTTAACAAATATTTTCATGAACAAAATACGTGGCGAACAATTTGAGAAAAAATGTGTCCGATGATTGTAAGACATACTCTAATTAGTGTGTTGTGTTAGTAGCATGGTTAACTGCTTCTATATTGTTTGTTCAAGATGCCGGCTTATGTAATGTAATACTTCTTCCACTCTTGCTCTCAATTAGCCAGTCACACGAAGAAGTAGATATTAATTTCCAGTTAAATTCACATTACTTTATAATATCACTTTTCTACAAAAAAAAATAATAATCCTTGCACAAATATCCAGATAATAAAATCCAGAATGCAACTATCTTATACACATATAATATTCCACAGCATAGAAATAATTCACATGAAATCATGTTATACGTCCTATCTTCTCCTCAACTCCAAGAAGTAATGCTCTGATCACCCGAAACTTGCGGCTCACTTCCGCCGTACAAAATATAGTTTTATTCTCTTTTTCCGTGAAATAATACAAGTTAATAGAGTTCACTATTCAAATCATGCCACCTCCCTGACTGAAACGATTTTTGGTAAAGACATTTTTCCGAAATTCAGCGTTCTTATCTTTACACATGGCGATAACTTTAAAACTGATTTTAAACCTTGGTACGACAAACAACGCGGGCAGTTGGGTAAATTTATTTCAAAATTCAATAACAGGGTTTTACTAATAACAAACAACAAGAGATCTCAGGGGATAGAGACAAGTCTAGATCTAAGATGATAGATGTGGCTAAAGAGATTTATACTCTAGATGGTATGAAAAACTACCAACCATAAGGGCGAGATTGGAAACAAAATTAAATGAATTACTACAAATAGTAGACACTTGTAATTCAATGTCAAAAACAAAGGAACGTGAAATAAATGTTCTAATATACTGTCTCAGGACTATTATTGTACAAGAGAGTAAAGATGCAGATGAGTTTGACGCATTGATTGAACAATTGGACGACATACAGCTCCAGATGGAACGTAAAGCTAGAAAATGTAATGTGTCTCAACAAACACCATGCTATGTTACGATCGCCCGTTATTTAAATCTTTTTGTGTTTCAAATATCCATTTTTTGTTTAAATTTCTGCTTATTAAAGACAATTCTCTTCATTGTTGACAGCTATGCGTACATGTGACGCAAAATGAATTATGTGCTGTAAGATATGAGACTTGCTGAATGGTTTGGACTTGCAGTGTGTTCTTAATTAATAACAAAAGATTCAACAATTGCCTTGGTCTTCATCAGACAACTCTGAGGCATAACCTGAAAGGCCCCAGATTTTAGTTATGAAAGTTGATATACGAGCATTTTGTCCAAAATGTACAACAATTAATTGGAAGAGAAATACCCTGACTCACTGGTATATCACCTGCTATTCATCTAGTGGCTTCTTTCCTTGATCAAACTTCCTAGACTTTAAATAGCAGTTTTACTAAAAAATCTAAAAACAAAGGTGATTTGTTTGTTCTTGAGACTTTTACTTATAGCACTGTCAATGGTAAATTATTGTTAGAGTAAAGACGGTTTTAATTAATGTTGCTTTTGCATCCATAATTAAGTATGAGTGTGTCTCTTAGTAGTAAGTATATCTAGTACCTGCCAATTTTCCCAACTGCATTCATTTATCCTTTTTCCCTGTCCCTTTCTCCGCCTTCATTGAATTCGCATATAAACTAAGCTTCTGTCGTTATCAGTTCTGATTTTCTGTAAACTTTATGTCCAGTAGTTCTAGGGTAAGACCTACTACCATGACCCCAGTCTTTATTGTGATCATATTCATCACCAACTGTTGGTTCTATCATTATCTCAATATGGTACTTTGCCGTCGTTCAGTATGAATTGACCTCTCAAAATCAAGATTAGCATACGTTGTGATTGTTTACATGTAAGAAATACGATTCAAAAACCACGCCATATCTTACTTGTGATATTACCTCAAAGAACATTTAAAAAAAAAAATTCACTGTGGGCTGCTTACAGAGAAACACAGCGTGAATCACTTAACCTGCTGTTATCGAGGCCAAATAAATCCAGAAGCCGAGACAGCCATTCATTAATCTGCCTATTAAGCCGATAACATATCCACGGCTACTCAATCGCCTTATATAAAAGTTTATACATATACACATATAAATAAATATATATAAATAAATATATGTAAAGCCTTACAAAGTACTTGTGTTTGCAAAAACATAAAATGTCTTAGAGTTTATCCATATAAAAATAATAAAACTCAAAATCGCTTCAACAGTTTATATGTAGATCGCATGCAAACAAAATTTTTTTTTTTCAAATATAAAAAAAAAAAAAAAAAAAAAATATCTATACCACTTTCTGCACCTAGACTACTGTTATGCATTAAGAATAGTTTCTTTAAGCAAAGAAATTATACAGGGATTAGATACAATAAAATATTTGATTAACCTACCATAGCTTCAGTTAACATGCATGTCTATGGATTAAAATGTTCTGATGCTGATAACATTATCTGAGTGAAACTAGGCCGGCTTGTAATTAATACAAAAACTCAAATTTTGCCTTTAACAGAGACACAGCTGGAGTTTCAATTTAACAAGACTGTAACAGACATCCTATAAACACTGAGAGGCGGGGAAAGAAAAGGTCGTGTATGTCAGGGTTGGCGAGGAAAATTGCATGAATTTAAAGAACAAGCGTGGAGCTATTAGATTAATATTTATATGTGAGAATAAGTTTGGTACTTTCATGAATCTCAAAAGTATGTGACATATTTGAAATCCATTGGAAGGCTGATTAAAGTACTGTCTCCGGGTAGGACCAACATCGGAAATGATAGAGCACATCAAGTTATTTTCTCAAAAGTAATCCTCCGACTGGCAGAGTCGACGAAGTAATTTACAAAAGGGAAAGAGTCTTTACTTGATTTTGGTTGGGAGATAAAGTATAGTAAATAGCAAGCGTTTAAATTAAACATGTTTGTAATTGAATCTCAATGTTTGCTTTCATACGCAAGTGGTGTTTTCATTTAACATAACTGTAACAGACATTCAAACTTTGGTCGTTTTAAATGACAACAAAAAATGATGCCACATGTTTATTTTGCAGTTATTTCACCCTGAGTTTCTCTTAAAACTTGGACATACCGGTATTGTATCGGTCTCTACACGTGAAGAGGTTTTCCTCTACTGTTATTAGAAATAGCTCGCCTAGAAATTACGATTAAAAAGTTTTTGTTTGTGTTTTGCTTTTTTTTTAGGGGGACAAAAACCCTTAAATTTTCATTCACACATTTAATTCAACTTACTACTAAGTCAAATATTTTATTCGCTTAGGAAAAACATTTTTTTAAAGATTTTTTGATTCTCATTAGTGATACATATTTTTAACTTTTATTATAACGGACGCATAGTTATTATGTTATTATTATGTTATTTATTTTTTAATTGGAATATATTATAATTTTTAGAAGGAGCTTTTATTCTTTCTTAAATAATATTTTAAAAAATAAAATCAACACTTTTTTTTTCTTAAAAAATGTTCAAAAATTAAATGCCATATTCATGACACCTTGGCGATGGAAAACGACTGTAAACTAATAATGTTGAGCGTTGTTTACAACTTATAGTGGATCGAATAAAGATGTTACAATTTGATTCAGCTTGGTTTAAGAAGTTATTTAGAGTATATTAGCCCATTATAGCGACGATCCACTTCTTGATTCGACTAATGTTTTTTATCTTTGTTCTGGTTCTGTAGTGTTCGTTGCTGCCTCCATGTAATTACATTTGTGCAATGGTTGTGGGTATGATGTTGCTATTCTAACAGCTCATAGCTGAAGCAAGGGTAGCCTTGAAGCTTTCGACCAATGTCGATTTCACAGTGGCATTGTCCAGGTGTTTCCGTGCTATTATTGTGCGTGGGAAGAAAGATTGTTTTTACTGCACTCTGATGCACTGAAGTCAGTATTAAGTGAGCTTTTTGCTCTGTTCAGTCTAACCGGCTTCTGTTGGGTGAGGTACATGCCTCCTTGTATATCCGGCACCAGTCACATGACCACTTTATATACGAAAATCATGCGAAGTCCCTCTTGTCTGTCTTTAAAGGGTTGGGGGGGGGGGGGGGGGGGGGGGGGGGGGCGGATATCAAGTCATGGATGTTCAACCATAAAAAAAAATTCAAATACAACTAACTCAGTTTCTCACCTTTTTAATTGAATTTTATATTTTAACTATAAAGTTTGTTAACAAAATGTAATTGAACACGTCCAAAGTAAAGGAAGTATTTCATAAATTCAAGTGAATCTAAAACCTTTCAGTTATATTTGCTCTCGTCTTTTAGAGCTTATCTTTTCAAGAGCAACAACTGCTCCAAAACAGAAAGTATTGCATTTATTATGGGGTAGAGGGCCGTTGGACAGCTATATTTAAAATATAATGAAATGTTATTCCAAACTATTGACTTTTTAGAATGTTAAATTGATAACGCGCCTTAATCTGCTAAATAATGTTAATTGTATTACAAATAATTAAGTCTTAAGTTAAATTTCAAAATCGATCTGTTTAGTTTTTTTTTTTTTTTGCTTTGGAATAGTTAAGAAAACTAAATACATGTATGCATCTTTTTCAAGGTATTTATTATTATTATATTTTTAAATGTGTATGTATATACTTAATTAACAAATTCATTGTAAAAGTGTCTTTTGTAATCATACGTCAGTTAATAACAATCAATTCGCGTAGCAGGAACAAACGTTTGGCGTATCAAAGATAATATATAGCAAAGATTGAATACTCATATATATTCATCTGTAGTTCAGATATTAGGTCACGCCATTTATATAATAAATGCACTTATACATATTCAACGGTATAGTCCCAACTATTGTATTGTCTGTATTTTAAGAATGCTAGGAAATAAACCTAAAACAGAAATAACTCTCTGAAAATTATCTAATTCTCTCTAAGTTAAACTTTAATTTTTTTGTAAGGGAAAAATATCAATTCTTTAAAAAAAAATGTAAACAGCTTGTAGTTGCTATTTCTATTTTATCTTTTTAATTTAGCGACATATTATGTACATTGAACTGCCAATGACTAAATCGTCATTTATTCGTCTTGAGAATGCTAAAAGGATTAAACATACCTTTAAAATAAAAGTGATATGATATTTTAGATATTAAAAGATGAAACTGATATTTAAAAGTATGTTTACCTATCTTAACTTCTTTAGATCTAAGATATATTTGTTTACATGAGAAATAAACACTTGACAATTGTATACTGAACTTTCTTTATGAGTTAAAGCACTTATAACTTATAAACTGTAATCCAATAATATANTACCTTTTTTAAAGTAATGCAAACATATTCCATTTTTTTTTTTTTTTTGGTAAACCAATATAATATATATACACAACCTTATTTCCAGATATACCAAAATGGAGAATGTTGATCATTTCTGAAATATTTTTGTAAGCTTAACATTTGATTTTTTAAAATTAATTAAATAAACTATATATTTATATTAAATATTTGTATTATATTTTAAGTATATAATAATAAATGTCTTTATTATTCACAGAGCACATTTGAATGTTGTAATGAGCAAGATTTTATTGTAAAGAGAAACACATTAAACCTATGTATCGATAGGTACGATTTTGAATTCTAATGCTTATTTTTTTTTTTTTTTTGATGATGCATTATAATGGCTCTTTAATTATACAAAAATATTCCCATAAAAACACCGTACAACAAACATATTTATTTCAATTCTAATTCAAGACGCCATTCATTGGAATTTAAATAAATGAACTATTTTTATATCTCCCTCTAGCCTCCCATGACGTCTTAACATTTTTATTTTTTTTTTTTACTTTTAACATCAAAGTATATTGTTCAAAAATAAAATATTTTCCTATATCAAAAAATGACGAAAAATAAGAATATTTCAGGGATCATTATAGAACACTATCATACACGAATACAACAAACTATTTAATGTATGCATTTCCAAAGCAGATATCCATAAAAATTATTATCTCCATATTAGTTTTATGAGACTTTAAAATACAATAATATACGGAGAGAGCTTTGGATCTTTCGAAATATATACAATTATGAGAGAGAGTTGCGTTATCATTACTGAAACTATAAAAATGTCATTATTTTATCTAGAAACATTCAGTTGTTAATATGTTTAGTTGGTTTTGCTTTTTTCTGGGTTAAGGGAATGACACATATGGCCTATAACGTAATGAAAACTTTATGCGAAGTTAAAGAATCCTAACACATGTACTATTGATTTATGCCAGGGAAAGGAATTGGATTCTTTGAAAACATGTTTCATGCAGGAGGTGGTAAGACGTTCATAGCTTAATGATAAATGAACACCGTGCAGTGTACAAACAGCGGGATACAAGCATGCCGTTTTCCATTGTTTAAAACGCTATGAAATGTGGGCTGATTGACATAACGTGTATCCACCCGAGTCACTTAACGGTTTACGCATCAATGATGTAGCGTCCTATAAAGGTCATTGAACAAAAAGGCTTAGCGTTGCACTGAACTTCTATAAACTAATGACATTGAATACCATATGTATTCACACTATATTGTTGTGTTGGCTTTGAATGTAATTTGCATAATATGAATATGTATATACTTCCTGCATTGCCATCGTGGGAAAGTCACACTTGAGTATCACGTGACTTTCGAATGATTTCCGAGGTTAACTTAACCCCAGGATATCTGCATTGTATAAAGTAGACATGGTCATTCTCCTTTTCGTATTCCATTCGTCTTAAATCTGATACACAAACTGGCTTAATTTCCATGAGCATCATAAGCAGTTTATGAACAGAATATGTTTTAAAATCTGTTGCCATAAGTAGTTTCAAACAATCTGCTTTAAACTTCAGTAGGAAAGGTTTTATGATTTCAAAGAGTTTTGAAATTCTGAAAATTGTCTTTCAAAGGTAAAAAAACTGTCTCCTCCCACGTAAATGCTTTCAAATCAATGCATACAATAAACAACAATAAACAAATTTAAGGGTAAAAAAAAACTGCCACCATTTTCAAGTATTAAAATAAAATCATTTACCTTTTTAAAATGGAGCTTGATATAAATATTATTTGAAGGACTTATATTTTAATACTTATTTAAAGTCTTGAATTTCATTATTCGATTGGTAGATGTGTCTTTTGTATGCTAAAACCACAGTGATCTTTTATATTCTTTTAAAATACAAACGTAATATGATTTTCTTGATGAACTGTGTCGATACCTCTTTCAGCCATTAAACAATTCAATTGTTTGAAACTCTCGCTAGTGATTATTATTATAGATAACACATACATGCATATATAATACTTCTAACTGTTATGTTCTAGTAGCCAATACACATTGTATATCTAAATTAGAGCAAATAAAAGGCTTCCTTCCTCATTTATATCGGACTCCATTTTTGTGAAAAGTTCACTAATAAAGCGAACTATTACTATCGTTACACTGTAAATTACTATAGGTTTAAGGTCAACTTGCCTATAGGAAAAAGAGGAGAAATATAATGTTTAAAACACAAACACGTTATGTGACAAAAAATACAAAATCCAGACATAATATTTACTTTACGAAAATGGGCAGACAAGTAATACGAAATGTAACTACATACTCTCCTCCTGGCTATAACTTTCTTTGAACCAATCTTCTGAACACTTTTTGATGATGGTCTCCTTGTCTGGTTCGCTTACACAACAGTATACACGCACCACAATTTCATTAAATCGGATTGGTCCCAATATTTTACTGACCTAGTAAAAAAAGTGTTTAAAATTGTTTTATTTTTGCTATAGAAAGTCTTGATGTTTGGAGGAAAAATAAAGTTATAAAAGGAACAAAAAAACAAATTTTAATGGATATATATATATATATATATGATATGATAAGGGTATGATAATCACTGTTGTTATGTCTAGGTTACTGTTGTTATGTTGGGTATGGAAAAGATGTTTAGTTTAGAGATTGTATTTGTAACTGTAAATATATATATATATATATATATATATATATATATATATATATATATATATATATATATATATAATAAAATATGTGTATGTTTTTATAAACAAAAATATATATCTTTTAATATTATTATANATATATATATATATATATATATATATATATATATACATATATAAATCATAAAAGATGGGTATGATTTTATGAACAAAACGATAGCTCTTTTAATATTATTGTATACTGGCCTCATCCTTAGCTAGTCTTCTGGCATCACTTATATTGTCTTTAGAATATACGTTCAGCATCTCAACAGGATCTTTTTCTTTCATTCCGAAATCGAGTCGTGCAATCTGATGTAGAGCAGACTTATTATGAATAGTTTTCAAAATTAAATAAAAACATGTTTTTTTATATATACATCCTGAATGAAATGTAATATTGAGCAATGGAGGATGCGGCTGATTATTTGACAAAACACGCCAACCAGTAACGCACGTTACAATAATCCCAATGAGTTCTCCTCAACAAAGGCTTGAACTCACACATTTGTTTCCTACCCCATAACTATATTAATATATACATGATCCATTAGTTTTTGCACCGCAGATTTATTTCATCAAAAGCGATTGCGCCTTTTTTTAAAAAAAGAATCTCAATTAGAGAACCTACGAGAATATTTGGTGAAATCAGTGTCATCATATTTCCTTCACGTCCCCGTTAAACAAAAAACTGGGAGTTTGTGGGGTTTTGGGGGTGGGGTTTTGGGGGTGGGGTTTTGGGGGTGGGGTTTTGGGGGTGGGGTTTTGTGTGTTGGGTTGTGGGGGAGGGGTTTTGACTTACATTTCGATAGAATATGATGTCATTAGTACTGTCAATGTGACAATTTTTATCTCGATGCATTAAAGAAAAGTGGGTTAATTAGCCAGCCGAAGATTTGCAAGTAAGCCACGTAACCAGACCACGAACAAAAGCGAAGTTCATATATAGTTTTTTTTTTTTTATTGTTACTTTCTTATTCATAAATATAAAGAAATAGTAATTATTCAGTAACAAAAATAAAATAAATATTGACAATAGAGACAAACAAATCTTTGTATTGCATCTTTTAAAATAAAGAGGTCTAAAAGTATACAATTGTTTGGATATTTATATATATAAATATATATATATATATATATATATATTGTTTCATTCTTTTAGAATAAGAATTCCCATAATATGATTTTAAGTTCATGTGCATAAGAGAATTCCCGAAGCTCTGCTTGTAGTCTTTACTCACGAACATTTATAATTTATTGTTTGCTGTTAAAAGATTTGTTAAATGTTTTTAATTTTGTTTTTTTTTAAATATTCCATGCTTTTTAGAGTTAACCAATGAACCTTCATCACTAAAAATGAAATTTCTGTTCATTACTGACTAAAATGTTGATTTGACTTTCGGAAACTAAATCTAAATAGTACTGACATTCACAAAGATATCGTCTTCAGTAATAGTCACTCTGTATTCATCCTGGAAGTGCTGAGCTTTCTTCATTATGTTTGTTTTAATTTCCTGTTGTTGTCTCTGAAATATTCATACTTTTATGACAAATTTTTTTTAAAAATCAGACTGGTGTATAAATATGTTAAACATGTACACAGTTATAGATTTATATTGCATACAAATAACCGACTGTGACATATCCACTCGTGATGCCTAACACATAAATAAATATTATATAAGGTCAAATAAAATATAAATCTTCAATATATATTCTTTATAGCTATTAGTGTCAATAAAAATGTCACCAATAGTTTGACAGGTTGACCTAAATATCAAATATTAAATTGTTAATTTATGTTGATGCCTTTGAGATATGTTTGTCGTCTCTGTATGCCACATCGTCAAGGGTATGATAATCACTGTTGTTATGTCTAGGTTACTGTTGTTTTGTTGGGTATGGAAAATATGTTTAGTTTAGAGATTATATGTGTAACTGTATCTATTATGTGAGATAGTTGTGATGTATTTCGGTAAGGGGAAATGATGCGTCAGTGGTGTTGTTGTTTTAGTAGATTGACGGCCGCCATTGGATATTCACGGTGTGGCTTGTTATGTGTTATGATGATTTCTGCCAGATATATCATTAAGAGCTTACCTTGATTTGTTAACAAATTTGATTGTTAGTACGGTATATATTACTCTGCCATGTTGTGACGATGTATATTAAATTAATTGATACCATGCAAAAATATATTTATGGTTTGGTGTATTGATACACTAGGCCGTGTGAAGAAGTGAGAGAATATAATAATATTATATCCAACAATTAAGCATCTAAAATTGAAGATTAAATGAAAATAAGACAGCAAGATCTACATTTTGTCACATACTATTGGATGTATGGATTTTAATAATTGTTTGGGTGATAGATGCTGGTTCGTTTATATACTGTTAAATTCCAAATAAGTTTGTTTTGTGAAATCTAACATTTTGAGGGTGAAAATATGACACGATCAAACTAAGCTACCCTAGTTTGGAACGGAGTCGACGGCACCACATCAAAGCGTATAGAACTACCCACATATTCCTGAATTTGAGCTGAGACCGGGGAATAATTATTAAAGGCAGTGTATTTTAAAGGTAAGCTATCTTGATTCAAAGTCCCAAAACGACGAACCTGTTATTCTAAGAAGACCTTAGCGGATCAAAATAGGAGAGCAAGGGCCAACACCAAAACAAAGATGTTTACTGTTACTTGATGAATAATCGCAATGCTTAAGTTAAACTAGCCTACATAGTTCACAACACACACTGTTAAATGCATTAGGATGTGTACGTGATATAACCTTGAGTTGATCCATGTTATTACAATGAAAAACTATCAGATGAAAGTTCTTATTTTTATAACATAGGATTGATACTTACGTGCCACTCAAAACAGTTAGCTGTATGCTACTTTAAAACATCTGCAAAGGCAGGAGGCCAAATCCGGAAAAAAAAATTTTTTAAACTAAACGAGTCGATATGGAAATATGGTACTGTCCTCAGATATTTAAGAATTCACATAGACTACGCACATCAAAGAGAAAGAGTAGTCACTTAACTTGTTACAATTATCAAATCATGTCCTACAAATAAGGGCATACACAAAAAGCTGACAAATAAAATAAAATGCTATTTCTATTAGATAAAAGTCAGACAAAAAATGACCATGTAAACATAACAATACGAAAGTTAAAGACACGGTCATTGGAGTTCTTTTCTTTCGGATGTATGTGCCCTAAATGCAAACTTGGAGCTGAAAATGGAAATAAATAAATAAATAAATGAAGGCGTTGTTAAGGCCTGCGAAGAATACGGCCTCTTTATTATTACATAAACAATAAATATGGAACTAGCTAGGTCCAAGTAATGCTTCCAAAGAAACTTAAATATTAGTGAAGCGACATAATCTTTAACCATTTTAAAAATATCACATTTTTATTAATCATTATCCATAGCTTAGAAACAATAGACGATGAGATTAACAATCGAATTTAAAAGCAAAGGTTGCATTTTGAAGCAGTGGTCTCAGTATGTTTACTAAGCTAAAAATTAATAGGTCATTTGCAATAAAATATCTCATATATTCCATCAAGACATAGAAAGTGTAAAGCTAAAAATCCAGACTGCCAAACAAGCTCCACATCAGCTTTGTACCTAATCCTCCTTGCAAAAGTTTTCAGGAGAAAGTGCCCAATATATAGGTCCAACAATAAGCTGAATTATCATCATCACGCGCTCATACAAATAGTTCAAACCAGATGGGAAGGTGCATTTTAGAAGAATTCCTGTCACTAGACTACCCAATCTACTGTTCAGTTTACTCTACGGAGAATAAGGCACAACGAATTGACAAAAAAAATAATGCTTCATTGACCTTTATTCGTGGGAAATCCTGCTATGATCGTACAAGTTCGCACGGTGGACTAACTCTTTAAGCAAAATCATATGATAATAAGTGGACCCATCATTGTCAAAGAATGCGCACAACTAGGACAAGCAGAATCAACTCAGGACAGAAAACAACGAGTGTCCCATATGCTGGTAAGATCGTTTGGCACACACAGGACTGGCAGACTATGGAGAGTTGAAAAGAGCTTAATCATCTTTGCATGCAGAGGTCGAATAGTCTATGTTTGTTGCACATTTTTGTAAACATGGATAAATGAATGTAAATTTAAGTAATTTGTATAAAGGTAATGAACCAACAGGAATAAAAAAAATATTTTAAGTAGCCACACGTTTGTTTAAAATAGATTATAATATTTTTTTACGTTTTCTATATCTTTCGGTTCCACTGGAATGCTTTCGAACACTGTGACGTATATGTCCCTCCTAAAAATTCGTTGTATTAATTGTTTAGCAGACTTCATTTCTTCATTCTTTTTTGGTGAGTAGAGTATCTTGAAGAGGACATTGTCAGTCAACTGAGTGTAGGCTTCCATATCCTCATTACATCTACTCATTTTGTATTGTTTTCTGTAAATAAATGATTTGCAAAAATGTTGGTATATAAGGAGACTTCACGACTTCATCAAGAACTAAAGCTTTTGAATATCCATAACTTGTTTTTGCTCTTATTACATGAACTATTTACTAAAAAATTGAAGAAAAAACTTTGAGACAATTAATTGCATAAGTTTGTCAAATTTAGTGAAGCTACTAAGACACAATTCAAGAATGTCTTTTCCAAAGTATTTATAATTCAGCTAAAACTGAAAAAAATGTGAATTTTATATTATAGTTTACCTGTCTGAACCCGGAAACGTAATATGGTCATTTGCTTTAAGCAAAGCATGAGTTACCCTGAAGTACAAATGAAATTACAGGTTAGTTTAGCATACACAAATTCGCATGTTATAATGAAATTAAAATCATTCAAATTTAAGTACGATATAATATATAAATAAATTACTTAATTTTTTAGTGATCTTGAGTTTCAATCCAAAAGAATCTCCACCAATTCCTACTAACCTTGCTTCCAAAAAAATATTGTATATGTACATATCTTCTGTGTACAGTTTCAATGTTAAATTTGAATAACCCATTGTTAAGTTTCTACAACAAGCACCAGCTAAATTATTATCGTATAATTAGTGTGTATCCCTTTTTTATATTATATAGAAAGGCGTTCATCCAAAACGTTCATTAAATCAACTTTAGTCTTTGTTCAATCTGCTAAATATACTATTATTTTTATTTTTGTACGAGTTAAAGTAATTTCTAATGCATTGCATTAAATGTAACGAAAGTAAATATAAGAAAATATGTTCGTACATTGCTTCAATGGCACATTTTACCCTGTGCTGATAAGCGTATTTGTGAAGAGTGTATCGGGTGTAGAACATGTTGTACAAATTGCCTAATTCCTGGAAATGAAAATATCTTAATTATAATAACGTAAAAAAACAAAACAATTGTGGTTAAAATTTAAATTTAAAATTGGAAATGTCACTTAAAAATATAAAACAGCAGGATACAATTTTAAAAGTAAACGAAAAAATAATAAAAATTAATATCTTTCGACACGTAAAATAAAAGAAAATACAATTATAAAAACCAAGTGAACCTTGAAGATCAGAAGTAATAAATATCATTTTTTTATTGAAAAATGTGTTGTCAAAAAAAAAGACTTACTTTGTCTCGAATGCATATTTGCATTTGATTTTCAACATCGATTACTCTGGCAAACTTCATGTATCTAGTGTAGTCAAAGTTGTTTTTAATTCCAAGATGGTGACAGTCTCTCGCAAAGTAATCCCACTTGTCCACATCTATCCCATTGCGTTTGTTTGAAACAATCTATGGGCAACACATTTATTTTGTGATGAGACAGTGACATTCAGACAATTCATTATAAACGTATTCAAAAAATTTCATTTTAACGTGTATAATAAGAATTTAAAAAAAATAGATTAATATAGAAATTAGCAAAAATAGGAGTATCAATCCAGAAAACCTAAGAGAAAAAAAATATACTAGTAAAAATGGTAAATGCTGTAATTTAAAACTGACCTCATACAAAAACGATTTTTCCTTGCCTCGTCCTTTACGTGCCCACGTCTACAATGGCATACAAAATAGTTGAAATGAAATTTAAATTTTCCTATTTAGGTTTTAATTGTATTTAATTTAGACACGGAATTAAAATATCCATTATCAGAGTGCGAAATTGTAGCACGTAAATAGTATTCCTTTGAATATTAATTCACTCAATAGAAACTTGAAAATAGTATTAAATAAGAGAAAAGAACTTTATATTCAAAATTCAACATACACCGATTTAAGAGTTATTTGTATTGGTTCGTTCATTAAAGACGTTAGGCATAAGATATTTGGTCAAAACGTTTTTTTCAAGATATAAGAATCGTGTTTTGAAAAATTTTCTTCATAAAAATATGCAAGGTGGAAAGAAATATATTGTTTAAAAAAATATTTTTAATTAATAGTTTTAATAAAAAGCATAAATATAAAGAAAAATAATCATACCAATTTATATAACTAGCTTTTAGTGTAATGAAATGTATTTCCACAACTAGCATTTTTTATTCATTAAAGGCTAAAACAAATAAAATTGAATATACTTTTTAAATTACTTTTTTCACTTTTGGTATTGATCTGTGCTATGAAGAAGATATATATATATATATCCCCCTTGAAACTTATAAGTAAAAATCCTTCAAATAGGAAAAAGTAAATAATAGATCTAATGTTAGGCCTAATAGGAAGAAGCCATCTTGTTGGTAAACAGCCGGAAGTCTCTGTATTCAGCTCTCACCTGTGGTTTTAAGATGTGGCTATAACATGCACAGCGACCACAACCCAGACAACAATTTCGGTTTGAAGGTAGCTGATAGGCATAGAACTTTCGGCAAAAAGGGGTTGTCCCCCATAATATGTAAAGACTGAATCCGGAAAATTGTGCGGAAGAACCACTCCTTGGTCAACGGACAAATTGCGGAGACAGCACAGTGGTGTGAATCACTGAGAGCATGGCCAGACACGTAGAACGCCATGGTCATTCACTGCATGGGTGATTGGGTGGCAGAATGGTCTAAACTGAGCAAATCTCAATTCAAGCTAAAGGTCAGTCAAGGAAAAATATCTCCCCGGATGGATGAGACTCGTTAACCTTGGTCGGCAACTCATCTAAGAGAAGGAAACTCTGAATTCATACCCGGATTTGGAGTCCCATAAGGCGCATACAATGACAATTCCTTCAACCGTACCCATCTCTGGTCGTCTTCACGTAGAGACCTGCCACTGGATATGGTGGGCCAGGACGAGTGAGTGAGGTTGACGCCGTGCAACTCTTCCTCACCTTAAATAAAAGTCACTAGCGCAAGTCATTAGTCACCGGACGACTCGATGTCATCGTCGATGCACGACGGATGAGCTCCATATATATATATGTGTGTGTGTGTGTGTAAGTGCCCATTTGTTCTTTCCACGAAAGCTTTTACAAGGATTGATGGATCTTGAATACACGTGGCACACGAATCTATCATTAGCCAAGAGGAATGCTTACTTACAGGGCTATGAATTTTATATAGATTCCATCTGGGACAAAGGGCCCCATTTGGATTTTTTCCTACATGAGCCATATAAATAAAACGACCGATAAATACTCCAAATAAATATGTCTATATTTTCCAAACTACATATATAATTAATTATCTATATGAAAATACGGAGGTTACTGAACTCATAATATCCATTCCACTGGGACTGGAGTCCCCATCATTTTTTCCTTATATAAGCTAAATAAATGTCAATAGCCTCAGACATCACTATAGGTTTATGTCAATTGATAGATAAAGGACAAGTGTGGTAGCAATACAATTCATTTTCCATATTGAAATATCGGTAGATTTAAAACTAAGAATATTTAATCTAGAATTTTCCAGAAAATTCGCTAACTTTAATAGCTATATTTATGGCATTACTAAGAATATTTTAATTGGAAACATTTTACATTTTAACTCTATAATCCTTTGATTGTTTTTTTATGGGGCCTCATCTTATGACAAAACTTAATCGTTACATCTATGCAATTGGACCCCAGGGAATCTATTTTAACTTTAATGTACTATAAATATGGAATTTTATTTAGATGTATAATTTCTCTTAATCGAAGGATAGTTACTTATATACATACATACATATCCAACTACCAAGAGCTGACTGACTGATCAATATATCTCAAGAAAAGCCCCATGCATTTAGTATTTTCCTTAGTTATTCCTTTTAAACACACGGTTTTAATACATTTATTTGTATACATCTTTTGCGCTGTGCATGATTTTTCTCAGAATTTTAAATCCTACACATGCTCAGCAAACGACTGCCCTTGACACCATGGATGCGCTTGTGAAAATCCCAGTAAAAAGGTTTCATTTATGGACCTGCCATCATGAGAGAAAGAAATTTGGGATCCAATTTTATGAGAATTTGCTACTGCAGCATCGAACTTTTATGCATAGCTAGAAGCTAAAAACAGGGCGTTCGAAAGTGTGCAATGCATACTGCAGAGGTTGGAGATTGGAAGGCTCACCTTTATCATGTGTTTCGATTGGAGATCGTCTCTTTGGATCTTGAATAAGGAGGCACTTAATACCCACTTAAATGGTGACATCTTAGATGACATGGGCACGTTTTGAAAGATCGGAGGCAAGGTTACATTGCAATGGATAAGCAGACACACTGGCGAAACCCATGATGCCAAGCCTCAGCCAGAGGCACCAGTAACTTACATCGATATTAAAAACTGGCTGGTTGGCCTTTTCGAACAAAAATGTACAGTCAGTGAATACACAGTACGACAGACAGAGTTTTGTTTGATCACAAGTCGCAACCTAATAACCAGAACACCCTGTTATAATTTAAGTCATGAATTTAGAATCTGGTGACCGAAATGAGAACAGAACATTGCCCAAATAATGCATACTTTCACAGGCTATACAACAACAAGAACCTAACCTAACGACATTGCAGCCTGGTCCAAGACGTTCTAACTATTTGTTATTGTCGGAAGTTGGGAATTTTTTCCGGCAATAATGGTGATCACATAAGTTCTTTAATTGTATCTATTTTGTTTCCAATTTCCGCTTTTCATGTCTAAAGAAGAAGTATCTTAGCCTAAATTTCTTGACATTTCATCATGTTTCTTAATTAAACCTTCCATATACTTCACTCTCCTTTTTCCCTTCAAACAGTTTCATTTAATATCCTATTCCCTCACAAATCACAAATACGCTTAAGTCTTCTAGATCTTGATTAATTATCATATAAACTTAATGCGGCATTGAAAGTATGTCGTGAAATACTTTTTAACTTTTCAATGAAGTCTATGAAACAAAGGTTTAACTAGCATCAGTCATGTGATAACTTGGAAACTCGTAGCAGATCTACCAAAAATTAACAATTTCCATATAAAGTAGTATATTAAAAAAATAATTATACCATTTTATGTTATCGACATTATTGAATATACACCTATAACGAATAATATTAAATAAAGAGCTAAACTGATTAAAAAAAAACAAATACCCCATCTTCATTATAATGTTTTCCTTCTATCTGCTCTTCAATAAATGTAATATCTTGCTCATTCAGACCAAATTCTCTTAGTTTGCCACCTGGTTCCATCAGTTTATTCACCTCTACTAAATGGTGAAACATTTTAACAGAGACTGATTCATGCTGAAAATAACAGAAAAAAAAATGTTTTCTATGAAAAAAAAATATTTATTGTTTATTATACATTTTTAAATTTTAAAATTTACGTTCAGTTTTCATTTATCTTGTTTTGAGTTGTATACAAAATTAGATTATTCTTCCACACAAGTCACAAAAATTAACAGATTAATGTCATTAAAATATAATGCCCGTACAGAAACATTAATACAGTTAACTACCTAATTTTAACGTTTTGTTTTGTTTTAATAAAATAAAAAAAATTACTAAAACTTCGCCTGACTTCTTGAAACTAGAATAGAGGCTGGCAAACTTCTCCCACTTAGCAGTATACATCTAGTTTCATTATTAAACACTAGAATATATGACCCGTTGTCGTCGGGACATAAATGGTAGGCACACTACAATAATTTCTACGTGCTATTGAGAAAACTAATTACAATTAATTATTTTAAAAACGAAATAGCAAATGTAATGATGTTAATGTTTCTATCATCTTTACATTTTGAGAAGTCTTTTTTTGGCTATGTAATAAAAGCCAACCCTAAACTTTTCGCTCAACTAAAGTATTTGTTGTTCTTCTAAATATAACCTTTATTAACATAAACTAAATGGTCTCTAATTACATCATTATTTCACTAAACAAGTTCATTGACAGCTGATTTCTACGCTAGAGAAATACTTTATTTAATGGATGTTTGTTTTGTTTCTGTACTAAATTATCGAAAATCGATAAACAAAGAATTTACTTTGTTTGGTCTAAAGAAAAATATATAAACCATTTTCTACAAAAATAACAGCTTTGAATTTTTTTTAAAGAAATTTTATAAATCGCAAAACAAAAAAAATCTTTCAACACATCCCCCCCCCCTTTTTTTTTCTGGGCCTCTCCGTGGATTACCAAAACTATTGAATGGTGTAATGAATAAATGGTCAACATGTTGGGTTTTAATGTATCAATATATATTTAAAGTGTACATATGAAACCATAATTGATCATAGTATTTGCTAAGAAAATAATAGTTCGCAATGAACCCAACCAAATTAATGTGGGAATCAACCTCGATATATGTTTTAGCTTAATTTAAATAGTCTCATTTTGATACTGCTTTCAGGGCATAATATGAAAGTATGTTTGAGATCCAAGTAAAAATTATAAAAGTACCGTCTTCTTCGTAAATTCTACTCGCATTTCAAGAAATTCTTCTTCAAAGAAGTGTGAAAATGGGCCATGGCCTGTAAAAAAGATTAATGTAAAAGTTAAAAATTTTTATTTTAAAAGATATTACTTTGCTGGAGCTACCAAAAATTGGTTGGAAGAGGGGGATTCAATTTAAACTATATCTATCAATCTATCGAATTATCAATCTATATATCTATCTATCTACTTATCTATATATCTATCTATCAATCTATCAATCTATCAATATATCTATCTATCTATCTATCTATCTATCTATCTATCTATCTATCTATCTATCTATCTATCTATCTATCTATCTATCTATCTATCTATCTATCTATCTATCTATCTATCTATCTATCTATCTATCTAT
>CAXITT010000131.1:1083919-1108288 GCA_964033795.1 Lymnaea stagnalis | reverse complement strand
ATCTATCTATCTATCTATCTATCTATCTATCTATCTATCTATCTATCTATCTATCTATCTATCTATCTATCTATCTATCTATCTATCTATCTATCTATCTATCTAGCTATCTATCTATCTAGCTAGCGAAATCTCTCTCTATCTATCAACATCTATCTGTCTCTCTCTCCATATGGGCTATTATTTTAGTCCTGTGACAATTCAACCCGGCCAAACCGGTTATATGAGCGAGTACATATATATGTACATTAATAAAAAAATATCTATACAGCTTCAGAGTGTTGAATAAAAAAATATGAGAGTAACCCATATGCAAAGCTATTATCAATTTTGGGGCTTATATTTGAATTATCGATTAGAACAACAACCATTTCCTGATATATATATATATATATATATGTAATATATGAATACAATGTATACACCAATATCATATATTATCTGGGGCGCTGCTTCTCTCTCCACGGCCTTGCACAGTTGTTATGTTGGTATCTATTGTTTTGTTTATTAACATTAGTTCCCCAAATTCCTTTTTTCTTTTTCTCATGAACAAAAAAAAAAAAAAAAAAATCATTTTTTTTAAAATATTATTTTTAAATGTACATGTGTTTTTGGTTTATGAACATTGCTATGCGGACCCGTAATATGAATTGCTTGTGAACTTTATCTTGGGCGCTGCTTCTCCCTCCACGGCCTTGCACAGTTGTTATGTTGGTATCTATTGTTTTGTTTATTAACATTAGTTCCCCAAATTCCTTTTTTCTTTTTCTCATGAACAAAAAAAAAAAAAAAAATCATTTTTTTTAAAATATTATTTTTAAATGTACATGTGTTTTTGGTTTATGAACATTGCTATGCGGACCCGTAATATGAATTGCTTGTGAACGTTCGCTGCATATAGGCAATGCCGTTAAGGTAGCCTACGGAAAAAAAAAATATATTTTTTTTAATAGAATCCCTAGGAATAGTGTCAACACACCTAAATCATGACAAAGACCAGCTATTTCTACACAAAGTATGTCTTTATCTGTGATTCCAAGATTTGGTTGATTATGTCTTAAGATTCTGACAAATTGTCCAGCTAGATGGCAAGTTCTGAAATATAAAATGAAAAAAAAAATATTGCAACGTTTATGCTAAGAACTTGTATATACTCTCTATATGTACAATTACTTAAAATATGAAATTGATCAATAGAAACGGAACATTTATCGAGATGTAATGAATAGTGTGTATTGTTATAAATAATTTAAACTAGATTGACACACGTTGGAATATATTTATAAAAGATAATGCAATGTGTTTGTAGTTTGTAACGTCACCAAAAAGTCCAGCGCCCATTCCAAGTGTATTTTGAGGAGGGTTGGTGTGAGACCAGCAACCTCGTTCGTAAGCAACGAAAAGATTAGTACAGAAACGCCAACGTAAAAAATAAAAATAAAATTTAAAAATTAAAAAAAAAAAAGTTCTTCTAAAGAGAGGGCCCTCCTTTTCCAAGAAAAGCTATAAAGACATGCGGCCCAATTCAGGTTATACTGGTAGCCTTAAAGCTGAAAACCTTCCTCTTAAAAGTAAAAAAAAAAAAAAATGTGAATGTCGAAACCATGCATGAATCAGTGAAAAAAGCACCAGTAGCGGCAAAAATAAGAACATACAAACTCACCCTGCTTCATATTTGTAAAAAGATAAATGGGCAGTTTACTTTAGCCCCGGAGAGACAATAATATACTCAGAAAATGAGTATGAAAATGCTCCAAATACGCAAGGTGTCATCTTCATGATGGCACGAAAGGCACAAGGATCATTAAAAGGATCGGACTGATAATTATAACATTATGACTCATGCAGTGATATGCACCACCCATCTATAGTGATGAAGACGAAAAGAAGCTTTCTAAAATGAACTGAAGCAATAATAGAAAAATGTCTAGGTAGAGATCTGAATATGCTAATGGGGGATCGGAAAGCTAAGATAAAAAAAGAAAGCAGTGGATATGAAGAAATTATGTGGCACCATGGCATGGGACAGAGGAATGAGAACAGCGAAAGACTGGCTGACTTCTGCGCAGAATTTTATACACAATTGGAAACAGTCCAACTTTTAAAAAAAAATGAGCGTTAAACAGAAATTACAGACCTTCTTAAACACATGGCTTAAAAAGATCCCGAACATCAAATTGCCAAGTACCATTACTAACAACGACCTACTGGAAAGGACATTGCAGGTGCCTATTAATGATTATCTACTGAGAAACCCAAATGCAACCCCAGACAACCTCTAACAGGGAATGTACAGAAGGAAAGAAAGAGATGAATGTCGTAGTATATATGGAGACGCGAGCTGGAGGCAGAGACGCAAAGGAAAGCACATGACTGTGATGGATGAACATTCTATAGGCCGGCCAAAGTCCCATACGGGATAAACGGTTTAAGAAAGTAAGTTAGTAGGTTATAGTTTGTAAAATATTGATATATATATATGTATATATATATATATATAAAGATATATATATTGTATTGTATGGCATCTTTCAGTATGCGGGAGACGATAGGTTATCTTTATTGCTTGCAGCTATTGGTGGGGCTGGTGAGACCAATCCTCGAATGGAAGTCTCTGTTACATTTCACACACACGAATGCGGTGGAGCAGTATTTATCGGCCTTCCTCCTCGCTCTTTTTGCAGCTGTTTCCGACCTGTTTTGATCCTCGGCATGTAGTGATCCTACTTTCACGGTGCCCCGCCATGTGGATCGATCCTCTGCCAGCTCCTCCCAGTTTGAGATGTCAATTATGGCTGACTTCATGTCTCTTTTGCATATGTCTAAGTATCTCAGACGAGGCCATCCAACTGACCTTTTCCCTGTCGCCAGGTCGCTGTATATATAGCACGTCCTTTGGTATGCGACCAGGTTGCATTCGCTTGACGTGTCCAAGCCAGCGGAGGCGTCTTTGTATTAACATGGCTGGGACGCTACACATGTTTGTTTGGGACAGAACATTCGTGTTGGGGACTTTTTCTTTCCATTTAATGTCAAGGATGTCAAAAAAATATATTATCTATATGAAATAAGGGACATTTTCATTCAAAAATTGTATTGATTTGTCAATAATTATGACCATTAACAATATATATATATATATATATATCTATATATATTTATATATATATATATATAGAGAGAGAGAGAGAGGGGGATTTACATATAGTAATACATATATTACTAAAGGAAGACTACAGTTCAGTGCTGTGAAATAGCTTTTAATGGCCGAGATCCGCTTAAATCTGCTCGGAATTTCGGATTTACTTTTTTAACAAATTATGAACATATTTTGGTTGACACTGCTTTAGAAGAGTGTTACAAAATAGCTTGTACAATAATTGGGCAACTTAGCTGGTAGACGAGTGCAGCAACCCAGCTGAAGAATAATTGACAGTATAGCTGGTAGAAGAATAGATAATATAGTTGGTAATAAAATGAATCAACAATGTTGTAGAACAATGATATCAACATAGATGGATTAGGATATGGCCAGAAAGCTTGTAGAGGAGGAGAGGCAACAGAACTAGTAAAAGTTTAGTGCTTTATTTTAATGAATTATATTGTTAAATATATAGTTTATAATCATTTGCAATCTTGAAATTAACTTCAACTAGTTTGTGTAGCTTGGAAGTGTAAGAAATACTAACAATTCCAGCTCCGCTTCAAATAACCTGACTGATATTTTGCTTGTTCTTTTTGTTTTTAGAAATATAATAATATATTAATAAATGTATCTGCTGACCCCAGAGAATGTTCAAATCTGTTATTAGTCGCACCAGGGAAGACGAAATAGACCATGCCAAGTTGCTTGAGATATCGGAGTCTTTGAAATTGTGGAGTGTCGATTATAGCTTGACATGCCGGATTCATTTGAATATGTCCATGGACGGGGTCATTGTAAACCTATTAATCACAAAGGTGAAACTAAATTTGGTGTAAACAAAGGGGGCGGTAAACATAATTCTTTCTAGATGGGGATTAGCTGCCTGCGTCACACCAACAATATGTAATTCACTGAAAAATATATTAACTATTTTTTATGTATATTTTTGAAATTACAAAACTGATTTTGATGTTAATATACTTTAAAAAAAAAAATATCGGGGGCAGTTTATTCCTTTTTGTTTAGTTTTCCAGGATGAAAATTGTTGGATGTTTAAACTTGATAACTATATATTACTGTTTTCCATCACTATCTAAAGACTTCACATCTTTTTTCCTGGACAAACTGTATATATTTACAGCACACACAAAAATTGCCAAGGACCACAAGATTATTACGAACATCTTACGAACTAACTTAACATTGCCAAGGACCACAAGATTATTACGAACATCTTACGAACTAACTTAAAATTGCCACAATTTTGGGGACACTATTAATTAGATTATTTGTTTTATCTTTATGGTGTGAATAATATTAGTGTCAGTAAAAACGATTTTTTGAAAAACAATATTACCTTTAGCGATAACAATTGACTTGGGCCTAAATTGTCTCGGAACTTGATCATATCCAAGTAGTGACAGAGCCTTTTGTGTTAGAAGGAAACATAACAAACGTGGTTAGTACCATAATACTTGTTTAATGTATCTTAATTTTAAATAAATTATTGATCGAAAATAAAAATTTAAAAGGTGAGTTTAAGCCTAATAAAATTTCAGAATGCACCCATGAAAGCAATTTTCATGTCCCACAACAATTATTACATGAAGATAATGTATATTTTGTAAACAATTCATAGCAGAGAAATAAGTTCTAAAGTGAAACTTACTTTAATTGTGGGGTGCCAGGCTTAAGAATTTCTGAGGATAAATATCTTAGATCCTTTCCAGTGAGTTTCATTTCTGTTTGTTACAAAGATAGAATGTTTTGGTTTTTTTAAATTCCTTATGATGTAACAATGTACATTTTATTCAACATATTTCATTAGAACCTCTTTGCATTTCCACAACTTATTTCCACTTTTTACACTACACAAATAACTTGTTATGCGTTTCTTTAAAATTAAAGCTATTAAGAAAATAAACGGTTAACATAAGCATGCGTGCTAGTGTCTAAATCAGTTTATAATGAAGAAACAAGTTATATAGCTTATTACTGAAACATTCTCTTATTCCTAAGTGTCAATGACCAATTCACTTTGGAACCTAATCAATCTCTTGTCAACTTAACGTATCGCTGCACATGTCAAATTCAATCATTTTAACCTATACAGATGCCCCACCCCCAAAATGGAAATACACGCAATATATGTTTACTATGATTCACAAATACGTCACAAAAAGTCAAGCGTACCTCCCTCCACCCCAAATGCTCAGCTTCATACCACTTGACATCATATTTTGCCCTCCTCAAATTTACATAAAATTTACCCTCTAAGCTAGAGTTTGCAAAATTTCACCCTAATTCCAATTTCGAGCGTTCAAAGCGAGAGAAAGGCTTGTTAAAATATTTACCATGATGCATTTATTTAAATACAACTGAAAGCAATACTACAATGACGACACTCTTACAAATTCATTGAAATCAATGTCTGTAATGTAAATAAAATTTATAATTTACTTTCAGCAAAAGAGATAATTTCCTGGGATAAGCCCTTTCTTCTCATTTGATCAAGCAGTTCATGGTTGTTCATATCCTCCCACCACTGATTTGAAGTCTTCCGTCTCTTAGAAAAATTATGCAAAGCCATCTGTAACGAGATGATTTAAAACAAACATCATATTGTATCTTATTGCAATGGATACGAGGCCAGATGCTTTGGTTTTGATGAGATATTTTTTAAACATAATTTATGTAATCTGAAGAAACTTTAATTAAATTATATTAATAATGTATAAATCGTATGTTTCTATTGTGTGATAATAAATAGAATCGTTAGGATCGTTGTTCTTAATACTGGCAACGTTGTCTAACTTCACTACTACACTTGGTCCACACGGAAGGGCAACAACAACGTTTAACTAAAGTAGTTACAACAGTTCTTTATTTACAGTATCCTTAAACAGTCACTTTTAGTTAACAAAACTTCCTCTGGGTAATCCTCTCTTCACTGACAACTACTACCAAAAAGACTTTCATACCACTTAATGGTAAGGACTTACAGCTTCTTCAAAACACGATAAATAAGGATGCTGAAAACAACAACGCATCTCTTACTAACAATGCGAACTTATTTTGCATTACCCGAACAATACAATAGTGGCCCTCACTAAACCTCTCAACATTTCACTAACAACAACTTTCATAAACAAACAATCAAGTGTCCCAGTTCATAGCAATAAGTAAAATGAAATTAGTACCTCTAGACAGTTGTGAATACACAGTCAAACACAAACATATTTTCAAAATAGACCTTCAAAGTTTCATCTAGATCCTTCCAATAACTGTCATACTTTGTACAGTTCATATACGAATATGAAATCTAATTTAACGTTACATATTTTCAGGTTGAATAACGACCAAAATTATTTTAACTCACCTCTTATTAAAATCAGTTGACTAACTGGATCCCCCTTTTACCGAAAAAGAAAGTTTAGAAATAGGATTTTTATTTTCTTGAATTTAAACACAGATTTTAATAGGTTAATGAAATGTATTTTCTCCAAGTTTTGCCTACATGGAACAATTACTAGAAGTGATGGTGGATAGCTTCAGTTATAGCGTTGGCTATTTTAAGGCACATAGTTTGTAGATTCTCCAACATTCACATGAACAATTAAATCTGATTTTGGAAACATTTGAGGAAAATCATAGAGACTTTTAAACAGTGTAAATATGATATAAACATGACAAATATAACACCACAGATTCAATTTTTGATATACGTAAACAATATCTGAACACGGTGCATGTGTTGGGACTTTAAGATGTTTAAGTTCCATATACCCCTTATAAATAATAGAATTAAAAAGTGAAATCTATTATGGACTGAAATTGGTTCCTGTGTAATCAATCTTCGAGAAATTTTACAAACACAACACACAAACTATGTGGACTACTAAACTTCTTGCGATAGTGTAGACAGGGAATGACTGCATAATGCTCTACAGAATCTTAGAATCCTTAACAAAGGTAACTATGTCATACTTATTACTAAAGGTAGCCTAACTCCAACAATAAAATCAAAGTACAGTGAGAGTACTCGAGGGAGTTTTCAATTTTTCAGGGCCTCAGGAGATTCACTAGCATTCTTCCTCTTCAGCGTACCGTTAGAAAGGCCATTAGAAAAATACATGTGGATACTAGTGGAACCATTACCAACTACTTCCAGAGACTTATTACAGAACAACAACCATCAGGAACTCTATATAGCAATCTATTGCAGTACTTTGTATACGAATACGATATAACACTACTGGTAGATACAGAAATGGCATAATTAAATCATTCAGGGAATTTTAACATTCTCAAGACATGTAAGAGGAAAATCCTCAGTAAAAAATATGGTTTGGTGATAGACAACGAATGTAGGATAATCCATACAATTGTACTAAGACACACCCATCGTCGCAAGAAAAAAAGGCAGGCTGCGCTGAACAGAACATATTTTAAAGATTCCGCATAGTAGAGCAGCAAAAGTGATCTATAGGTAGAAAGAAGCCTAGGAGCTTACAGCTCACCGGTCGACCAAGGCGGAGATTGATCGACAATGTAGAGAAGGCCATACACCATTTGGGGGTTCGCGCATGGAGGCAAAAATCCATGGATCGATCTTTCTAGAAAGATGGAGTGGAGCAGCCCATCATGATGAAGTAACAGAAGACGTCATTGAGACATGTATATCTACATCAAATGCAGTAACTCATTTAGGGAAATAGTTTTCCAACATGACTATTTGGAGCTTCACACAATGATTTGATTTTCAATTCCAAATAAACAACAGCATAACAATAATTTTGTAACAAATATTAATAAAAACATCTATGATTTTAGTCCAGCCCTGCACAATATACGGCCCGCGGGCCGCATGCGGACCACTTACAGGAAAGTAACGAAATATGATTTATATTTCTTATTTTCTAAATAGTTTCCTGTTTTCTTTCGACCAACACATGTTTTGTCATAAATTATTACGTCTTACATTTTAAATTATCCTGGCCTGCTTTATCTTCCATAAGACAACATTTGTGCACTAGCTTCAACTAAGGGATAATTATAACATAACATTTTAAATATATTTTTTTTTATCATTTGCAATAAAGAATCCTTTTTGTTTAAGAATTTATGTAGCAAACAGATTAACACAAAACCCTTTCCTTTATTGGTTGTATGAAATAACACCATTTTTATTAATTTTTTTTTTTTAAAAAGAATTATAGGAACATGACAGTTTTTCTGATAGGAGTTAATGACCACACTTTACTCGAATTAAACTTAATGTAAGAGGGAATTGCAATGACAATTTTGGCTTACGATACACTGTTGCCAAACTAGCAAAACAAACTCAATCAGTTCAATCAGCACGCATAATTATTTCTTTTCTTTAAAGTTTTTAAATCATTACTAGTAAAAAACAAAAACAGAAACATACCTCTTGAGAAATCTCCTCACATGTAGAACAAAGAGTGAGTTTAATTGTGTACAAAGATTGCTTTTAATTATATCTTAAATGTAAAAAAGAAATTCCACATGTCATTTCAATGTCGTAATAATAGAGTCATTATTACGCTGAGAACGTGTCTGAAGAGGATACCTAGCATACAGTGTCACAAGTGACGAAAGCTTAACAATGTATGGCTTATACCCAATTCCCAAGAAAAAGACAACAAAAAACTCCAGAATAAACGAAATAGATAATAGTCTAGCACCGGGGGTTATTACAAGACAAAACAACTATGTAGTGGAGTTTTAACATGAAGGAGGGACACTGTCAGTATACTACTTCCTTTTTAATAAATGTGTTACCGACGGATATCTTTAATATGCTGAAGTTCCCAGTATTAATCAAATGATCTTTTCAGTGGTAAAATGTTGTTAATTTTGCTGTTTGCTATTCACTTTCAGTACAGCAATGACGTTGTACCGTCACACTGTTGGAACGTGCACACAGATACACAAAATCTACACAAAGTATATGAAATAGCTCCCGCCTCTTATCGTAATTGACATTACTCTTTCTTTCTCTCTCTCTCTCTCTCTCTCTCTCTCTCTCTCTCTCTCTCGCTCTTTATATCTCTTAATCTCTCTGTCTCAATCTCTATTTCATGCTCATTCTGTCGATCGGCTTATTTATAGTCTTACTTAAAGAATTTGCCAGGAAATTGTTATGCATGGCATCTGTATATCATTATGTCTCATCAGTTCTAAAATTATTATATTTCTAAACACTACATATTATGTTTATATGTAATGCAGTTAAAGGAAACAATTATTTATAATTAAACTTGGGATCAGCCAAAGTTTAAGATCGAGATACAGTAGAAAACATGACTTAAAGAGAATGCAAAATAACAAGAAGCCAGCTCTACCGTAACATATTCATACAACAAATAATTAAAAAAATTAACTAGGTTACTATGTTTAATAATTCAAAATCCCCTGCAACCTATGCATCCTGTACATTATGTTCATTTACTAAATGAACACAAAAGTACTGGATAAATCTAATATTTCAAAGATGATAAAGCTAAACATTCAGAAATTTATATTTTCAAACCTGCCAAGTCTTTTTTCTTTTTTTATTAAAATGGGTGGCTAAGTAATGGACGAATGGGTGGCTAGGTACTTGTAGAATGGGAGCATAGGTACTGGAAGAATGGGAGGATAGGTACTGGAAGAATGGGTAGCTAGGTACTGCAGAATGGGTGGCTTGGTACTAGAAGAATGGGTGGCTAGGTACTGGAAGAATGGTAGGGTAGGTACTAGAAGAATGGGTGGCTCGGTACTGGAGCAATGGTTGGCGAGGTACTTGAAGAATGGGTGTCCAGGTACTGGAAGAATGGTTGGCGAGGTACTTGAAGAATGGGTGTCTAGGTACTTGAAAAAAATAACTCAATAAACTAATTATAATTATAAGGGTGCTTGACAAAGTCAACGCAATCACATAAAATATACCATATTCTTCCAAGTTAACGTTTCAGTTTTGGTATATTTCTCCTTTAATCATCGCCATTTGAACCTCTGTTCAACGCTTTTTAAAGAAATTATTGATTGACCTGGTTTTTAGATAAACATTATTTAACTTTTTTAAATACATACAATTTAAACTACGTTTAAAATATACATTTAATGACAGAAAAGTGAGCATCATTCGATTAAATTTCGACAGTCATTGCTTAAAATATGATTAACAACTAAATTTATATCTAATTTAGAACCGCTGACTTAACGAACATAACTGATTCCTTTCTGAGAAAAGCTCAGTTTTTAAAAAATGGACTACGTCATCGTCTTTCCTAAAAAGGCCTATTATTATTTTGATCGCATGATTTTATTTTTATTGTGTCATCATTTAAAATATCCTTTATATGATTTATAAATTCCAAACATTTTGTGCTAAAAGTTTGTTAGACATTTTTATGATATGCGAAATCATTTATAAGAAGTCACATCTCTAATGATATCCTATATGTGTATATAATATGGCATCTTTTAATCCTTACTTGAATGGTAAGATATATTTAATATAATAAGAAAATATTATGATTAACATGAAAGATTATTTAATTTGAGTTTTAGAACTTTTATTTTCAAGACGTTCAACAAATTATACTACATGAAATATATATTTCTTGACCACATACAATTTACCTATTTTTATAGCTTTAAAAAAACTAATATATTCTGAAAGGTTTAACAGAAGAAGAGAGAATCACGGGCAACGAAAAATTTGAGGACAAATATAAGAACTGCACAAAAAATAACCATGATAGATACATTGACATTAATGACCTTAGTTTAAATAGATTGCCAGAGAATTATCAGGAAAGCGAACTTTTGTATTTCATTACACTCCAAGCTGCATTGACCGGACGTATTTGCGTTTCTGAGAATATGGAACGAATCAAGAAAAGAGGGACGGGCTTCGTTCAAAAAATAAGGCAAGGTAAACTAAGTAAATGCCCATGTCAAAAATGCAACGGCGAATACGACGAGTATGCCGTACTGACAGTCACCACTGTAAACCACGTTGTCGGTGAGAATGGAAGTGTAAGAAACGCAACTATGTTGTTAGAGACACCAGAACTATCTTTCACAATTTACGGAAACAAAATTTCCAAGACAGATCGAGATGAAGATAATAATGAAGATTGGTGTGCGGTTGAATTTGTCTCTCACGAAATAGAAAAAGTTCAAAAAATTGAAACCACATTAAAGATTTTAAAGGAAGTGCAAGGGAACCTCTACGACAAGTACAGACATGATGCCACCTTGGTTGTAATCACAGGATATCCACATGGTCTAACCAAAAAAGTAAGTTTTGGTAAGCTTGTGGGTGAAAAAGAAATCCTCAAGGAAGTTAGGGTTGGTCAAGAGTGGTGTAGATATAAATACGACGCTATTACGTGCCCTGGAAGCAGTGGTTATCCTGTGTTTATTCTTGGTCAGCCCGTCTGTGGGTATGGTTACTGGTTTGGACACTCACACAACCACAGTAAAGGATTAAAAATAGAGAGCGAAAAAACTTGTCAAATCAACACTAGCTCCGTTGGCGTTGACAAAAAATAAAAATTCATAAAATTCGATTTTACAAGTAAAATGCAACAGCAAGAATTTAACTCTCTTTATCACTATACAATTTAAATCTCTCTCTCTCTCTATATATATATATATATATATATTTTTTTTTTTTTTTTTTTTTTTCATCCGTCCTTCACAATGTGACGATGGAGTGGGCTTCGTAGGACGTAATCCACATATCCTGNCATGCTGTGTCATGTCAGTGTTGCGTTTGTTTGTTTACCTGACCAAGACGTGAAGAATTGAGAGGTAATTAATGTGCCGCAACTATCGACGCCCCCCCCCCCCACCCCCCGCCCCTTCTAAAGCTTACTTAATAAATGGTTGCGTATCATTAATATAATTACAGGCACATTTAACGATATATATCTATATATATATATATCTATTTATCTCTCTATATATATATATATATATATATATATATATATATATATATATATATATATATATATATATATATATATATATATATATATATATATATATATATATATATATAACTATGCATATAACTATTTATTTAAATATATGATCAATCCTCTTGTAAGTAATGAATGTTTCTATATTATGTTATAATGGAGTTGTTGGAAATTTCAAATAATCGCTCAAGATTTTTTGTAACACGTTCCAAATGATCAGTATAACCTTTCACACTTAAAAAAGACAACCTTTTTTGTTTCGTCCTTTTACTTATTGATATTACATTTATATTTAATTTCATAATTTAAAAATATATATAAAATTACATATATATTTTTCCTTAAATCAACCACTGTATGCAACCCTATTAAAAACGAATGTATTTGTTTAAAATAGAATACTTCTAAATCGACCACTTTGTTAAAGTTTTGCTGAAATATTCCAAACTTTACACATTAAAGAGCCTCTTAGTTTTTTGTATTTTTTTTTTAAAAATTATTTAATAGTTGTTTTTATACTTTATCTTGAAATTAATGCACTTCATCTTAATTAACAAAATTAACAATTACATGCATGTTAATCTATATGGTTTACCCTTACTTTGTAGAGGTTGTACACGTTTTTCAGGTCGAATGGCCGTGAAGTAGGTCTGTCAGGATTTTAAGGTCTAATGGCCGTGCTGTAGGCTGTGTGATTTTCAAAGGGATTTGAAGTGTATGCACATGGCAATGACAACATTTTGTTTTTAAAATCATAACTGGCTCAAAAAAAAAATAATTTTAAAAAATAAAGATCGGTCGAAAGGACGCTGAAATCATAATTTCGTTTAAAATTTAACTTGGCCAAAGTCTGGGATTGGTAGGCCATTAAGAAATGAAGAAATTTAGTAGGAGGTTGACATGGCTTTGCTTGGACCCTTGGTTAATACTCCACAGTTTTCCTTTACTAAGTAATATCTAATCACGACAACATGATTGCTTGTGTAATTCTTATTATAAGCCACAAATAATTTTTTTTTAAATCATAAGTTAATATAAAAACCAACAAAAGTCATAAACACCACACAGCCCTTTATTTACGGTGTGTTGAAATACAAGGCAATACATTAAAAGAAAATATTGTCAAGATGGACTAACTTCTTTTCCTTTTATTAATTAAAATACAATAATATGTATAGCTACATCAATTATAATTAACCGTGCAGTAGTGTGTGTCAAATAACATATACATTGTTTTCAGATTCATTATTTACATATACTATTTAAAAAAGTAATAATCTTTAAAAAAAAAAAAAAAAAAAAAAAAAAAAAAAAAAAAAAAAAAAAAAAAAAAAAAAAAAAAAAAAATAAAAAAAAAAAAAAAAAAAAAAAAAAAAAAAAATCTAAAAGTAAAGAAAATTTGACTTTAAATTTTAAAAGATATAATTATTTATTTATTTATTTATTTAGGCATTTGTATATAGCGCTTACGTTAAAGCTATAAGCGCTTCACAATCATTAACAAGATGTAAATTATTTAAACTGCTAAAGTAAAATAAAAATGAAAAACCAGAGACACTAGAATAGTAACAACTATGTTAAAAAGGACTATAGAAAAAGTAGCTTAAACATTAAAAGGGCTATAAAAACAAGTACACTTTGGCACGTTTTGGCCTATACTACAGGATCAACCCGAGACAGAAAATGAGACAGGGCAAGGAGGGTGCATCACACCTCATAGGCGGACCTAAACAGGTGGATTTTAAGGGACTTTTTGAAAGTGGACGAGTTTTCACAATGACGGATGTGGGAGGGGAGCTTTTTTTTTAAATTTTCATTTTTTTTCTGTACCATGTTTTCTTCGTGTGGAACAGAATTTTTCAGTAAGTTTTTGTACATTTTTTAACCCGAACAAGGTCAAATGTATCTATTCGATCATTTCTATTGTCCTTTTTGAATTTTTGTAATGTGTTTTTAAAATAATTTAAAATATATCAATTACATTTGTGAGAGTTTTATGCGAGTGTTTGTTAGTGTGATTTTATAGGGTTTTTGGCTGAAATAGTCATTGAGCTGAAAAGTAAAATCTTTTTTTATTAATTTTAAAAAAAAATAAAGTAAATTAATTTTTATACTTTGTTTTGTTTTTTTCCCCCACTTTCGTGTTAAAACTTAGAAAGAAAGTAAATAAAAACTATTCGAAAGCAGCTAGTTGATTGTAACCGTTGTCATCATTATGATACTTTTAATCAATTTTTATTTGATTACAACAACTCTTTTATTTAATTGTTTCCACTTTAGGAACTAAATATGAAATAAACTTTTAAAAACAACAACACATTGAAAAAACTGTTTCAGTTTCTAGTTGAATACCTTTGCCCTGCATGGTTTCAGATTAAATAAAAATTCTTGGGTTTAATCGGGAGCAGTATTATTTAAACTGTGTCCGGGTATTTTGAGAAAAATGCCTATAGATAGTCCAACACCCTAATGCCGGCCTTATGAAATAGGCCTACAGATAGTCCAACACCCTACTGCCGGCCCGTATGAAATAGGCCTACATATAGTCCTTTACCCCACATGAAAGCCTTTAAACTTTAGTCAAAAAAAATTATCCCACAACCAACCTGTCGACCCTTAAAGAATAGGCTTCCGACAGCCTTATCCATTTCTTTAGGCCTTTAAACAAAAGGTTTACAGAAGGGTCTAGACTTTATGTGCCGGCATTTAAATAATAAACCTACAGACAGTACTACATATATTTTAAAAGACAGTCACTTAGACATCAATAAAGAGATAAACCATACTGATGGCTCTTTATTGATTAATAAAATATTCAACAAACCTCCCAACCAAAAGTTAAAAAAAAAAAAAAAATTTGCACTTACACGTCAGGAAAAAGAGTCAATTTTTTCACAGGGTGCTAATAATAGAAACCATGTGAAGATTGTTTGCTTGATTGATGGATTGAATATTTATATAGCGCTGTTATGCAAGCCAATTTTGCATTCTCAATGCGCTCTGCTTTTCTTAAATCTTTTTAAACAAAAAAGTTGTAAAAATGTTTCGTAGATGATTTTTTTATCATTTTCAATTCCTCTGAAAGGTTGAGGCAAATTGTTCCCTAATTTTGGCGCTATCGCTTCAAAAGTGCGCACTCCGTAAAACTTTTTCTGTGTTCGCCCAGACTGGGATTTTCTGGAAGGACTGAGTTGAAGACCACAGGCTCTTTAATGATAAATGTTTAAACATCAGCTATTTTATATATTACGGTGCTGAGCTATCTATGCAGCTGTACGCAAATTATAAGTCAATGTGCTCACTCACAGTAATTGCGTTCTCTTAGAACTGGGGTGATGTGGTCAGATTTCTTTATCAGCGATACAATGCATGCTGTAGTATTTGGTATCTTTTGGAGACTCTGATTTTTGTTCGATGGTAGACCCCACAAACAACTGTTACAATAATCTAATATTGACTGGATTAGAGTTACCACTACAGCATTGGCTGTTCTCCTATTGAGTTGAGGACATAGCTGACCCAGGGCGCAAAGATGACAGAATCATGGTTTGACCACATAACTGATATAGGGAATCATACCAATATATGAAAGCAAAGGTATCTGACAGTCGAGGACAACGGTATCTCTGATTCACCAACTGTTATTAATGCAATGTCAACTTTCCGAAGGTTGGCATCTTAACCAAAAATAAACCTCAGTGTTATCATCATTTAATTTTAGTCTGTTTGATGACATACATTCCTTCACAGCAAGACAGCAGTCCTCGACAGCCTGAACAGCAGCAGCACACTCCAAATATTCATGACGGAAACACTTGTATATTCTGTGTTATCCGCAAATATTTTGCGGGAAATACGATAACTTTCAATAATTTTGCCGAGCTGGCTGGTGTACATGGAGAACAGCATAGGTCCTAAAACCGAAACCTGTGGCACACCACAGGTAATGGAAGCGTCCATTAAATATGCCTGCTTCACTACAATAAGACGAGTACTGTCAATTAGATAAGAAGAAAACCAGCGAAGTGCAGTTTCAGTGATGCCTTCCACATTCAGAAGCCTTGAAAGAAGAAACTCATGGTCACTCACATCAAATGCAACACTGAGTTGAAACAGAACCAATATTGTCAGATTGTCATGGTCAACACTACAAAGAACAGCATTCATATCACTGAACAGTGCTGTCTCACAACTGTGCCCAAGTCAAAATGCAGATTGAAACTTGTCTAGCAAGTTATACGGAGTTAGGGGAGTTTGATCTGTCACTATCAAATTTATTTGACACTGGGGCATATATGTCCAACAGAGAAATTAGAGATGGGAGAGAGGGGTCAAAAGAAACAGGTCACGTAACTTGCTAGACATATCAGACATAATAAATACTATTAAACCCTAAGGTATTTAAAAACATGCATTCTTTCATCTTCTGAATCTGAACTGCTTCAAATTATTTGCAATGATTTGTTAAGAAGTTAAATACAACTGTGGTGCAATAAAACAGTTTAGTGTCATCCGGAATTTACCGGACAGTAGCATATAAAATCTAACCCATAAAGCATAGACCACGTGGCATAGACCACGTGGCATAGACCACGTGGCATAGACCACGTGGCATAGGCCACGATTTGTTTTGCCTATGTCTTTATTTCCCCGTTATGAGCCAAATAAATCAACTTGCACTTCAAAAGAACAAGTCATTTAATAAAATGGTATCAAAAGGTTACAAAGGTGATTAGTATATGGCTTTATATTTAGAGGCAATTACAGCTATCTTTCGTCTGTCTACCAAAGATTATGTACTACTTTAAGAATCCATTGAAATTACGAATTCCTAGTGCAGTTGAAGCTGTACCTTGTTTATGTAATAAGGATATTTAATATGACAACCCCAATACGTACATTTACACACACAAAAAATTAGAACTTAACCAAACATAGTACACATTCAATTGATATACATACTTAAATGCCAAAGGGTTCTTATTATATCCATTTTTCTGGGTACGAAGGCTACATTTTATTTTTACCGTTATAAGCTATATAAATAAGAATAGGCTTAGACAAAGCTAGAGGTTCTATGTGACTTGATGAATAAAGGCCTAGCGTGGTAGCAACACACTTCATCGTCCGCATTGAAATATCGATAGATTTTAAAAGAAAAATATTAAATCCATTCCGGGCTGATCTAGAATGTTCTATAAAGTTCGTTAACTTAAAAAAAAAAATTATACTAATGCCATTTTTAAAAATATTATAATGAGAACAAAATTTATATTTAATCTCCACAATGTATCTAAATTATTTTTAGGGCCCCCCATCACAGACATCACAGAATCAGTAATTTATTAAATTGGCGCACACTGGGGCCCCTATTTTATTTTAAATGTACTGTATTTATAATAGTGTCATTTCGTTGTATAATATTTGGTATAATTATGTTGAAAAGTAATGTTTTGCAGGTTTTACGGAAAATATTAAATTTAATCTAGAATGTTTCAAAAGAGTCTTCTGGAATATATAATGGCATCAAAAAGCTTAGTCGAAAAAAATCGCACTGAGCATGAATCCACATAGGAAAAAGAGCCTAAGAGAACGAGATAAAACAGTCAACTGGTTCCCATTGGTAACGTGATCCCATCGGGTGACGGGATAAAACCGGGATTAAGATCCTATCGGGAAACGGGATAACGTCTGAAAAGCAGCTCCCTCGGTTGAACGGGATCCCACAGAGAACCGTATCTTAAAGAAGACCATCAGGATCCTCTGAGATCAGGATTCATACTGGATCGGGATCCCACGGTGATCGAAATACCGACGGGATCGGAAATTCCATGGGGACCTGGATTCCTCATGTATCCGTATATACAAGAAAACGGGATCCCTTTGGGATTGGGATTACACAGGAAAACGGGATGGTGCTAGGGTTGGGGTCGGAATTGGATAGGGTTCCCACAATATCCCAATTGAGAAGAAGCTCCAAAGATCCCATCGGGATCTCAATTTGATTTGGATGCCACAGGGATCCCATTTGGATGTGTTGTTAGGATTCCAAATAAAATAGGATTCCGTCTTGAGGTGGGATTAAAAAAGGGAACCCATCGGGATCCCAATTGGATATGGATCAAAAGTGAACGGGTTTCTAATTGGATATGAGATCATATCGGGATTTGAATCAGGTCTTTATCCCTAAGGGGTTGTTAAGAACTTGAATGTATTGTGTGATTGCGTGGTGTTTAGAGAATATTTGGATAGATGTTGCTATTAAATGTTTGATATTTTGTGACGTATTGCGCGAAAGGGGATACGACGTAGATTATTGTGTGTTGTGATCTTGTGAGCAATAGCAGTTGAAGCTGTGTCTTAGTTATGTAATAAAGATATTTAATATTATAAAAAATGGTTTGTGAAGTATATCTGTATATATATATATAATTAAACCCCTAGACAACGAAGCCAACGAACCTTTTAAATAAAACCCGGTTCGTAACAGGGTCAGGATCCCATTGGGATATTGGATTCAATTTAGAAAAGTGTTCCCAATTGGGTCAGAATACCAATCGGGATCAGGATCCCAATTGGGTCAAGATGACAATGGGATCGGGGCCCTATTGGTAATCGGGATCCCAATTGGTAGGGATCTCAATGGGAAAGGGACACATATTGCATATCGGATCCCATTTGTAAAGGGAATCCCAGTCGCGATCGGTAACCCATTTGAGTCTGTATCCAAATGAGAAAAGGAACCCAAAGGGATATGGATACCACCCGGTTTGGGATCCCATCAAGACAGGGCTACCATTGGGATCGGGAGGCAAACTCGGCAAAAGCCAAATATATTAGCTAGTAAGCGATGAATATTAACAAATAAAAACAAAATACGTACACTTTTTTTTTTTAATTAGTCGTTTAAAAATACATTTGAGGCTATTTTTGAAAGGTGGTGTCCATTCTGGAAAAATTTGTTCTGTTATGAGTTGAATGTGTGCTTAGAAAATGTCCATATTTCTTATATAAGCTCTCACATTTTTTCTTTGGATATGTTGAAATCATCATAAAAATTAAATTAAATTCAATACACTCGTGTTAAGACATATATAAATAAATATATTCAACTAAATCCATAAAGTTGTCTAGAACATTTCCCAGCGCTATCCAGTAACATTATTTTAAAAAAGTGTAACACTGTCTTTATAAAGCATTAACTTTTAGGATCACTGATTCCTTTATCATCAAATGAACGTTCTGCTTAACACATTGAACGGCGCAACGCAAGCACAGTAACACAACACCCGGATGTTAACACGCACACATCTGTGTCGAACGTTGCAGTCAAAAAGCATCTTGTCTTACCAGGGTTATTTTCTCTAGCTTGTCTTTTAAAATGAACTCATAATAATCTTTTAACCATTTCATATACATTTTTCATCAGTCTACATGTGTCGAAGACTTCACAATTGCGAATGGATAGACGTCAAGATTTTCAGCGATTTAGCCAGAACAGCAGTAAGAATATTATTCTTAAGTGTGTTTATTTTATAATACCTTTGTTAAATTAAGAAATATATTATATTTTCTTTTTTTTTTCTTTTCTTTTTTTTTTTTTAAATTTACTTACACATTTTGGAAAATATTAGCGACTTAACAAGTGTTCTCAAAATAAGCTTGGAATGATTTCTTTTGAAATGCACNACGATAGATGTGTGTGTATATATATACATATATATTTATATAAATATATAATATATATATATATATATATATATATATATATATATATATACATATATATATACAGAATATATATATAAAACAATGCAACATATTTTTGTAATAAAATCATTTTTTTTCCAAAAAAACCCATCGCTAGTATTTTATTATATGACAAGCTAAATATTGTTGTTTTTTTTAAAAGTTTTATGGGACTTTTAGATTGTATATGGGGCCGAGCACATTGTCAATTTTAGGATAATCACTGTTATGTTTGGAATGGAAAAGATGCTTGTTTAGAGATTTTATGTGTAGCTATATCTATTGATTTAGATATTTGTGACGTATTTAGGTACTTTGAAATGAAGCGTTTGTTTTGTGGTTGATAAAGTGGATTGATGGCCGTTGTAGCATATTCACTGTGTAGATTGTCTAGCACGTTGAGGATTTCGGCTGTTGTAGCGTTGGGGAAGTAACTTGATTTGATTGACACATTGGATTGTTAGTACGGTATACATACGTCATGTTGTGATGGTGCATAACAAACTTATGGCGTGCAGCAAGATATACAGTGTTTGGTTATTGATAACAGGTACATTGGTGCTTGTTGCGAAGTGAGAGAAATTATAATATCCAAAAAGAAAGGATCTGATATCAAAGGTTAGAAGAACACACGAAACTAAGGCCTACATCTCGTCACACATATTACATAACACAAAAATGACATTTGATCCGAATCCTACCTCTTTCAAAGTTATGCACATTTTAGTTGCTTTTTCCAATATTGCATTTGTAACAGCCAGTCCAGGACAATAAAACGAAAAAAAAATTGCAATAAAAAGCTTATTTCAAGGAAAAATACAGACATTAAACATTGCAAATACTTGCTAAGCTCTGTACCAAAATAAAATACATTTAGACGTTTAATAAATTGGGGTAATATCACATAATTTAACGTATAAATATTGCAAATAATAAAAATTAATGAAACACACAAAAAAAACAACAACTGTTTTACATATATTTTTTACCCCTAATCCCTTCCCCCAGACCCCCACCCATATCCCAATAAAAATTAAATGACAAGTGAACCATTATTCCATTTACTTCAAATATGTTATAGTGGACAAATAGCCAACTAGGTCAAGCGGCGCTAATGCCAAAAACCGTAGAAATGAAATTTAGTTAACGGTCAGTGTTTTTTGGAGATAAGCATAGGGTCAACATTGTTGGGAAATAGCTGTCCGTAATGGGACAAATAGACATAGCTGTCTGAAATGGGGCAAATAGACGTCCAAGTGAATCATTTAACAAGGGAGATCCATGCTATTTCGAGATATATGGAATAACAACTGATCTGAACCACGATGGACATACGATACAATCATTTATGTAATTGGAACACTTCTTTTTAAGGTAAAGCTAAATTGTTTCCATATGGAAGAGACATCTAGACCAACTTCGATCTAGTTACGGAGCAGAAGAAGATTTAGAACCTGGTTTGGATATAACGACAGGACGTCATTACCCAACAACTCAAACAGCTCTGAGTCACGAACCATTAATGCGTCCGTCAACTAGCTCAGAAGATGATTAACTTGCGAGATCCAAGACTTTCGGACTATGTCATATCGAGAAGGTGTCAAAGACAAAGTCGAGCACCATTGTTACTTGACTTGTAACAATTGTTCGGGGTTGGGGGGGGGGGGGTAATTGGACTTGCCGACTATACCTTCCGGATTAGCCTTCGGACTATGTCATATCGAGAAGGTGTCAAAGACAAAGTCGAGCACCATTGTTACTTGACTTGTAACAATTGTTCGGGGTTGGGGGGGGGGGGTTAATTGGACTTGCCGACTATACCTTCCGGATTAGCCAACAAGCTCAAGTGGTGCGCATGCGCAATAAATGTAGGCATTGTGCGCATAGACAGTATGTTCCTGAGTCAAGTATAGAGTAACATTTTTTAGAACTTGTATTATAATTATATATAATTATGATAATGTTCCTTTTTGGAAATAAAAACATATTAAAAACATAGCAATATAGTAAGTAATCCGTCTTCATTTCCATTTCCATTAATTTAAATTTGATTTTATTTTAAAAGGGTCATCGCAAAATACAAGCTTTAATACAACCCCAAGAAAGTAAGATTTATCATGTTATCTTTAATTTTTTTACCATTAAATGTCTACAATTTACAAATTAAAATGTCTTTCATTTATGAATTGTTTAAATGAATGTGACCAATAATACGAATGATAGACAAGATTTACATTTAAATTTTCTAATTTTATCTAATTGTTTATTTTATAAATATTTACATGGTAAGTATTGATAGCTAATTAACAGATAAAATGTTCAATACTATAAATAAATATTGTATTTTTTGTTTTGTTTCACAGTACATCATTATATCAAGGGAGCTCTGCTATGGTAAATGCAAAACAGTCTCAATGTAAAATTTAAATCTTTAAAAATAAAAATAAATCTTTTTAATTAATACGTTTTAGTGTAAAACTATTTTATTTAGTAATTTTCATTATATAAACAAAAAAATATCTTCATTTAGGGTAATTTGATAGTTAAATAGATTTTTACTGTAATGTTAACAAACAATAATGTTTTTTCATAGTTAGATCTTAAATGACTATGCTTAAAAATAACTCAACTGAAACAAGGATACACCGTTTCTTAAGCATGTTGTAGAGATATTCAATGTTTCAGAGGACACAAGGATCTGAGAAAGAAAAATGGGAATTATGGGATAATGCAGAACTTGTCAGACAGCTGAACCAGCATCGTGTTCCTGAATCTATCGTCAGCGTTTTCAAAGTTAAGTTAATACGGTTGTGTTATCGAATGCTAAATAATATGTACAAAACTGGTGCTTTTAAAATGTCCCCGAGTATTAACTATGTTACATTAAGTTGTATTCAATAATTTGATAATGAAATAGTTTATATTGATGAATGACTATTTTATGACTTACGATTTTTTTTCCCTTATGAACATCAAATGAGCGTATTATCACTTATATACTGATACAATTAATTTAAAAGAAGTCTAGAACAGATTTCATAAAAATTGAAACTGTTCTATTTATTAGCTTTCTATTTTAAAAAAGAAGGAGAGGCCTGGAGGATGCGCCACTACTTAATAAGTGAATACACACATTGATAGAACTTCTGCAATAATACAAGTGTAATAATATGGATGAAATAAATTGAAGGGCCGAGTAAAAACGTACTAAAGTGTCATTTTTCATTTTTGAGCAAAATGAGTTTACAATTTTAAATTCTTATTTAAATACATTAAAAGCTGCTCGAAATAACGTTGAATGAAACACTTTTGGATATGTATCATTAATGATATTTACAGGAATGATTTAGGGGAAGCAATCAGATAAAATGCTAGGCTTCAGTAATGTTTGAATACAAATTTTAACTTTTGTACTTTTTCTACTCGGCCCTTCACTTGTAAACAATAAAGAGAAATATTTCTTGTTACAAAGCAATTTTTCATTTTGGAAACATAGGCTATAAAGAAAGCAACTTAATCAAAGACAACAGAACGCATATTGTAAACTTATACACAAAGGTTGATCTAAATCCAAACCATAAGCAATTGATTTTCATTCTTTTAAATTGGTGGTGTCTTTGACATATTGTAAACTTATACACAAAGGTTGATCTAAATCCAATCCATAAGCAATTGATTTTCATTCTTTTAAATTGTAAATGCATTAAAAAAATTATTTCATATTATGAAATTAAAATTTGTTTTAGAATTCATTTGAATTACATGGGAGGGAAATTTATAAAAAATATATGACTTCGATTGTGATTTGAATCATAACAACAAATCTGTAGACATTAATAAGTGACTTATATGAAAGATAATCACTTACATTGAAGAACTTCAAATATAAGTCATTTTACCACACTTGGGTATAAGATTAAGAAAAAACGAATATATTTATATTGTCAAGCATGTAAATTTACTAACAATTGTTTCGCACTTGATATTATGTTTAATTACGTGCAACTTGTTTTTGAGAGATTAAATAGTTAGTGAGCGCTCTAAACAAGGTGTACTCATTTGTGTGCTCATTATGACGTATTGCCTCATCTATTGTGTTAAGTAGGTTTTTGTCTTTGGCATTCGTTTAAAAGGCACTTTATAGAAGAAGTTTGTGTTTTTTTTTCTCTCTCTGATAGCGAGATTCGCTAAACTTGTGTTTATAAAATGTACAGTCTGTCGATATTTTTATTGATGAAATTAAATTAGCATTTATCATTGAAAAAGGGCTTCTGCTTGTTTAGTTTTATTATTACATATGATCAACGTGATTGAATAAAACAATTAAATATAAAACTATTTATACATATTATAATATATATATATATATATATATATACATATATATATATATATATATATATATATATATATATATATCTCAAATTAAATAAAGCACAATGTGTGTATACATAAGATTTCTATAACATGTTG
>CAXITT010000131.1:1055939-1082672 GCA_964033795.1 Lymnaea stagnalis | reverse complement strand
TATATATATATATATACATATATTTAATACAGAGTTAATTTTTAAAATTATTATTTATACATTTCATATACAAGTTATTACATTACTATTATGTGACAAGTAAAATTATGTGTGTGTGTGTTAATTTCAGTAAAATAGATGTAATGTAATCTTTAGTGCTCGCTTCGTGAATAAGTTGTTCTGAATAATTAAAAAAAATTGTTTGACTTTCGCCAGTATTGAAATCTGAAATCGTTCTGTCATTGCATGTGTATTTTGAAATATAAAGTTGCTTCATCAAAATGTTAAGCCGCATTGCTGAAAATGTAGTAGGGTTTGCATGAGGCCAGTAACCTCACATGAAAAACAAATATTTCTACTGAAACGTCGACAAGATTTTTAAATAATAAATCATTTGGCCCAAAAAAGTTTAGAAGCCCTGTGGCCAATTCTAACTCATACTTAATGTCCTAAAATCAAGGAATCTTCTATTAAAAGCAATGCGCATATACTTATGAAATGTTATAACAATGCGCGAGACTACTCAATTAGCAAAAATAGTGACGTCAATGAGAACATATAACGTCACATTACACTATTTTTGTGAAGCAAGATACACACAAGATACACACAAGATACACACAAGATACACACAAGATACACACAGGATACACACAAGATACACACAAGATACACACAGGATACACACAAGATACACACAAGATACACACAAGATACACACAAGATACACACAGGATACACACAAGATACACACAAGATACACACATGATACACACAAGATACACACAAGATACACACAAGATACACACAAGATACACACAAGATACACACAAGATACACACAAGATACACACAAGATACACACAAGATACACACAAGATACACACAAGATACACACAAGATACACACAAGATACACACAAGATACACACAAGATACACACAAGATACACACAAGATACACACGAGATACACACAAGATACACAAAAGATACACACAAGATACACACAAGATACACACAAAATACACACAAGATACACACAAGATACAAGTTTACATCGGCATCGGTAGAAATATTAATATACCTAGGGTATGAAACGGAAAATGATCAACACACACAATTGTTCATTGTTTGTTATTATGAGACGCAGGCACAAGGGTCAGTGATAGGATGTGAAGCAGATTGTCCAATAAAGGTAAAAGCAAAAATTCAGAGACCAAGAAGTAGAAAATGTATGTATATGTAATGCAGTGCCATATATCCAGCAAATGATGATAAGAGCAAAGCTTCTACCATAGACGAGAAGTTAAATTAGAAAAAAGGACAGGAGGGTATCTAATTATCATAATGGGAGATATAGGTGGTAAGATTGGCAGAGGAAGTAAAGTATATGAAGATATTGTGGGCGCAATGGTTTAGGAAAGAGAAAGTAAAAAGACAAAAAATTATTTGACTTCTGCCTTGCCAATGACATCGCAGTTTGGGGCATAAGGAAATTCACACGTTTTCCTAAATCGGAACAGAAAATAAAATTGACCAGATAATCATTAGTAAAAAAATAAAATAAGACGTACGAGCTAAAAGGTGATGTGATTTTGTGGTTGATCACCATCTAGCTTGGGAAAGACTAAAGCTAACACAGAAATAAACAAAAGTGGGAAACTGATGTGAATGCAAGCAATATAAAGGTTGGATTTGATTTTTTGCTTTTAGAAAAAAAAATTGAATCATATGAGCTAATTGGCAAATTAAGTCCGAAATTTAAATAAAAATCAATTTCAGCTCTACTCCAAGGAGCGGAAACTTGGAGAACAGCGACATCTCCCAGAAACTACAGACCTTCATACAATAGCCTTAGAAAAATTATGAGCGAGTTAAACATTTTAAAAAACCCCAGCTGACTGCTCCAGAAAATGCCAAAAATAGAATCCACGTAGTTCAACGAAGAGGGGAAGCTCTAAGAATACATGGAGACGCGTTCTAGAGGCAGACACACACAGTATATGATTCTTAAAAGCACTAAATAGTTTTTTCAGAAACGGGCGCTTCTTTTAGAAATACACATTTAAATATGTAAAATCTTAAAAGTTACGCTTGAGGTATTCACGTCGATTTTATAAATAGTGAAAGTCAATACTAAAACAAGCAGCCGGCAAGGACAAATACATATGTATTAATAATAAATCATTAAAAAAAAATTTAGTATTTTTTTTTTAAGTTAGTAACTTTTCAGTTCATTCAATGGATCAAGTCACTAGGATGTATATAAATGCAATAGTAAAGAGACTTGTCGATCGTAAATTCCACACAATAAATATTTTTTACACATTTCGTTTTAATTTACTTCTTGTTTCCTTTTTTTTTTTTTTAAATGTAGAGTTTACAATCTGGCTGGAAACTTTGCACGAATTCTCCAGCAGAATCAACCAGAATTATGCATCACTGAAATTGACATCTTATGCGTGGAGATTGCAGGCCTATGTCATGACCTTGGTAAATGACAATACGCTTTTTAGAGCTGCGGTCAATTTCCTTTTGCTAGCGAGGGCATCATAAACAAAATAGTGTCTCTTTGAAGCAGACTCATAATCATACATATTGCTTAGATATCACTCATGTCTTGGAGGTATCATTCGTATGGTTTAAGAGAAGTAACACTTCATCATACTAGAGAAAGAGTATAATAGTAAATGAGCAACTTCATTACACTTGAGTAAAAAAGAAATAATACACACAGGCTAGGGTGTAACAAGAAAAGAAAAAAAAAACCCAAGGCAATGAAAAAATAATATTAAAATCTCCCTTGACAGCAGAAACTATCAAATTAAAAAAAAGAACTGATTTCAAAGAACTCCTGTAAGTTAAAAAAAATGTTAGAAAACTAACAACTGTTAGTAAAATATGTGATTGTAAGGAAAAAATGCTTGCATTAGCGGAAATACAAAACAAGAAAAAACACATTTTACAATTTTAAAAAATGTAAGTTTTACCAAAATATGTTTAAACAAAGGCACACCTTAAATGAAAAACCTGTTCCAAACCAAAACGTGTCTATCCATTAATTATGTTGTGCATATTGCTAAGGCACAGAAGCTCCTAAGAAACCTGAGTTTCCAAATAATGCCCCATTAACTTGCAATGTCTGAATTACTTCCAATTTAAAGAGTGAAGTTTTTCTCTAATCATGTGACGTAATATAATTTAAGGGCTTTACACATTTGTTGAAAGATGACGAGTGATGATGTGTAGCTAAAAAAAAAACTTTCAGCCAATTTGTCTATATAACCAGCAGAACATATATTCTTATATTGCTTGCACATAGATGCTTAAATATTGCACAAATAGCTCTCAGATTAAAAAAAAAGATGCATTTGTTCTTCAAATGGAAATGAAAATAAATGAGTACCAATAATGATTATACATTCAAATGTGTATGTTAAATAAAACATTATTTTGTTTATAAATAAAACTAAATTTATGTGTTTTTTTTTCTTATTTTAGGACATGGTCCATTTTCACATGTTTTTGATGATAAATTTCTTGCAAAAATCAATCCAGAAAATAAAATTAAGGTAAACAAATTATCTTAGGTTATAAATAAAACATAAAAGGTGTTCTAAATAATCTTGAGGCTTACATAACTTTATCAACAAAACATACGAAGAATAGTGTTCATTAATCTTTTAATAGCTAAGAGTTAGCATCGAATATATAATCCTATTAATCGATTTGATAAATATATATATTTATTCTTTTTACTTTTTTAATGCTACTCATCCAGCATGAGAAGGCTGCTGTCACAATGTTTGAAGAGCTGATCAGGGCAAACTCCTTGGAAAAGAGATTTATTGAGTTTGGTCTCAAAGATGATGACATCATTTTTATAAAAGAGCAAATCGGAGGTCCCTTGAAGACCACAGGCAAAGCTGTGCGTTACTCATATCGTCTTTTCAATTAATTCACATTTTCAAATCTATTTGTATTTTGTTAGTTGCTTGTGTGTACAAGCTTATCAACGGAGAATTCAAAATATTAACAACAAAGCAAAATAAATGAAATTTGAGAAATATATCTGTAATTTGTCATGTATTTTAAAAGAGTGAAAAGATGTTGCCAAAATAATCAATTTTAATATGTACCAGTCATATGTACAGTTTAAACATGTTTTAAAACATATCATTTAAAGTTTAAAAAAAAATCATATGGTCATTTTAAAACGCATTTTATTATCAATATTTTGGCTAAGAGTTATAGTAATAGTATATTTAAATTTGATTTGAAAAATATTTGACAGGACTGGCCATATATAGGGAGGAACGAAGATAAAGCATTTCTGTATGAGGTAAGAATGTATTTAATACTCTTTTTAATTCTATTCTAAAGAACATTTTAGGTATACAGCATTAAATGTAAGGTTATAAATTTAAAAAAAAAAAAGAACAATTATTTTAACTTTAAAAATTGTTTGATGTTATACAATAAAGAATATAATACTTGGAATAACATGCTGGTATTACCTAATTGAAACAGTTAGACAACATATAATTCTGAAATTAAACCTTGTGAATTGCATTACATAACAAATAATGTCAATAAAGATGTATATATACATATATAAATACATATGACTTAACAGCCAGGTTCGAATGAATTATAATAATAAATTTTAGAGGAGGCTCTTTAAATATATTGTAAATATAAATTTATCGAGAATAATTGTCTATAAAGTACAACAGTTACCCTTTAAAAGGATAAGATAACCTTTAAAAAAATTAACAGTTGTACCATGTAAAATGTTAACTACATTTGGTAGGTATTGAAAATTCTGTTATTATTTTGTTGACCAGTCTCATCATAGAATCACATTTCATTTTATTACCAGATTTATCTTGAATTTAAATTTATTCACGTGGCTTGAACGCAATCCCTACTATGTTATCCTTCATCTTGAAACGAAATCTCATTTAAAAAATCATGTACATAATAGTTACAATTATTTATCATTCGGGACATTCAATTTTTAAAAAAAAAAATTATTGTATATTTAAAAAAAATATTTTTTGGAGACCATGTAGGATCTCATGACAACCCCCATATCATATAATATATGAATTATTAAGTGACCTCTTAAAATCGTTTAAATAAACACCCAAGATTTTAAAGCAAAATATTCGTGCGTTCCAAATGGTTCTATACAATTTTTAAGACTATACAAATTGTTTCTTCATAATAAACTTCATTATATATAAATTGTCCCCTACAATTTATCTATATTAATATTTAAGGTAATATTTAACAACTTTAAATTGCTCCATAAATTGCCAAGATTTTAATTCAAGTTAAATCATTTGAAGAACCCCTATGTTGAAAGTTATTATAACAATTACTAGCCCCGTGCGCCATCACAAGATCGAAAAAAAAAATTAAATCCAATGTTAGTTTTATTATAAGATAGGACAACTCTTGACGTATTATCTGTATCGGTCAAAAGTATTAAAGATATAAGTAAATAAATAAATACATTCAGAAATGAAATTAAAACAAATCACACTGTGATCTTTATTTATAATCTAGGGTCAAGGTAACTTTAAATTATGTAAATAATTTGAGGTCCCAAGTAGGGTCTAGCGAAAAGGGCCATGTCATGATCACTTAATGGGCCATGTCATGATCACTTAATGGGCCATGTCATGATCACTTAATGGGCCATGTCATGATCACTTAATGGGCCATGTCATGATCACTTAATGGGCCATGTCATGATCACTTAATGGGCCATGTCATGATCACTTAATGGGCCATGTCATGATCACTTAATGGGCCATGTCATGATCACTTAATGGGCCATGTCATGATCACTTAATGGGCCATGTCATGATCACTTAATGGGCCATGTCATGATCACTTAATGGGCCATGTCATGATCACTTAATGGGCCATGTCATGATCACTTAATGGGCCATGTCATGATCACTTAATGGGCCATGTCATGATCACTTAATGGGCCATGTCATGATCACTTAATGGGCCATGTCATGATCACTTAATGGGCCATGTCATGATCACTTAATGGGCCATGTCATGATCACTTAATGGGCCATGTCATGATCACTTAATGGGCCATGTCATGATCACTTAATGGGCCATGTCATGATCACTTAATGGGCCATGTCATGATCACTTAATGGGCCATGTCATGATCACTTAATGGGCCATGTCATGATCACTTAATGGGCCATGTCATGATCACTTAATGGGCCATGTCATGATCACTTAATGGGCCATGTCATGATCACTTAATGGGCCATGTCATGATCACTTAATGGGCCATGTCATGATCACTTAATGGGCCATGTCATGATCACTTAATGGGCCATGTCATGATCACTTAATGGGCCATGTCATGATCACTTAATGGGCCATGTCATGATCACTTAATGGGCCATGTCATGATCACTTAATGGGCCATGTCATGATCACTTAATGGGCCATGTCATGATCACTTAATGGGCCATGTCATGATCACTTAATGGGCCATGTCATGATCACTTAATGGGCCATGTCATGATCACTTAATGGGCCATGTCATGATCACTTAATGGGCCATGTCATGATCACTTAATGGGCCATGTCATGATCACTTAATGGGCCATGTCATGATCACTTAATGGGCCATGTCATGATCACTTAATGGGCCATGTCATGATCACTTAATGGGCCATNTTTTTTTGCAACTAAGTGTTGCACAGGGGCCATAACTTTTAGGGGGACATATTTTTGTTGTTTTTTTGCAACTAAGTGTTGCACAGGGGCCATAACTTTTAGGGGGACATATTTTTGTTGTTTTTTTGCAACTAAGTGTTGCACAGGGGCCATAACTATTAGGGGGACATATTTTTACTCAAAGAAGAACCCAATCAACATTTTTAGACAAATATTAAGTTAATATGTAAAAGTTGTCTAATTAAAATCGTTTGAAAAATATCACAGAATTAGTCTGCCCATGTTAACATTGCCTCCGTCCTGCCATGAAATAAAGGGAAAAAATCAAATGCAAAATTGATCATTTGAAGTGGTGCCCTATTAAAATATTTAAAAAAAAAAACTCAAGGTAAAGTTTAAAAGTTTTCTCTTTGATATAGTTGAAACATACCAGAGAAATAAACCGTTTATTGACTAAAAGTTGGACATTATCGCAAAATGAAGTGACATAGCCAATGTTACTTTGAGGAAATGGATAACCAAGATTAAAAACATGTCACTGTGTTGATCAGGATCATAAGGTGCATTCATCAATTCACATAGAAGTCTGCACTAAAGTAAACGCGTATTAATATCGTTCATGAATATGTGGAAAACAATTTGCGGCCCCAATAGGTCAAACAGAAATAGGCCATTCGAAATGTTTGAAAAAAAAAAATGAGGTTGTCGGCTTTTTCACTTTAACGCCGGTCAGTTATTCTTCCTTTGTCTTATGTTTAGTTTAATCCAAGCATCATTTATTACCGCGTTTCAAATGATGGACTCAAATAATGCGATCCCTAAATTGTTGTTTTTTGTAAAAAAAGATAAATAAACGTACATGTCCCTGATTTATGCGATCAAATAATCTTGTTAAATAAAATGAATAATAATAAAATATGCCAAAAGTGAAACACATATCTCAAATCCCTTTAAATTAGTATAATATTTAAACATGAACTGCTGTAGTATGACTCCGACCATGCTGATACAACGTAAGAGGCGCTGCTTTCATTCACCTTTTTACCTTATGATACAAAGTAATCTTGGTCAAATAGGTATTACCCTAATAATAAATTTGCTTTATTCCATCAGGAAATAACGTGCCAAATCTTGTTATTAATGTATATTCCATATAGATTATATCTGTAGTGTTACTATTATAGAGTAAACGAGAAACAGCGATGTCTGAGATACCATCATGGCTAGGGCTATTGAAATGTTTGGAGATCAGACAGAGAGCTTGTTTATTTATGTTATAGAGGCGTTCTCTAAGCCGGTCTCCAAGGCAACGACCTGTCTCTCCTATGTATAATTTACCGCACTTTTTTGCAAACCGGCAGACAAGGGTGGAGCTGTTGTTGTTCGGGATAAGAATCTATACATTGAAGAGGCCTCCAAACAGTTACAAGATAAAACCTTTTACACGCCGAGTTCCAATGACTCCATTGTCCAGAATAATGACATTTTCAAGGACACTATCGAATAATTTGTTCGTGTGTTATTAATTTATTCTAAATCTTTATTGCAGTCTAACACTTTTTATAATTAAATAATAGATATTTTCAAAAGAACTATAACATTTCGATTCACAAGCAAAATTATAAAAAAAATATTTTGCAAGCAAAGTTTCTCAAATAATATCGACACAAGACGCATTGACAAATCTATTACATGAGTGGCGAATATTTTGGCTCTTGATCAACTTTCTATTTATTCGTTTCATCATTTGTCTTTTCTGCTAAGGAAGGCTCTTTGCTTCTTCTTTTATAGGCCTTTCTTTATAATTCAAGCTTTCACATTCATTGTTCTAGTATAAACTTTCAGCTTTAAAGTCGACCTTTATTTATTGTCATTAATCAATAAACAGATTCCAAAGCATAAATCGTAAAAAAAATTTAAAAAATGACAAATTCAATAATAACTTTGAATCCTGAATTTGTGTATAGTAAACTTTACATTGTATACCCAAGTGCGTCATTTCTGGGGTTTTTAGGGGGTGATAGAACCAAAAGTTGATCGGCTTGTTAAATTGTTTATTACTGCATGCGCATCTCAAACATGCTGGAATATAAAATGCACCACAAACCATTGATATTAAAAGATTGCACAAAAGTACATTTTGTTCCATGCGAGGCAAGGCAGCTGACACTGTACAGTGTACAGCAAACACTAAAAAGCAACTATATCCAAAATTTTGTCTTTTTGAAATTTATTTAGGAAACCTCGATTGCCTAAGAGAATTTATATATATTTAAATTTACGAAATGTATACCTGTGAAGACAAAATTTTCAAAATGGAAAACACATTATGACATGAACTGCAAAAAGCAACATTTTTAACTTAAGACTCACGGATAGAGGAAAATGATTAATCCAAAATGATCTTCTCAATGTAAAAGGAGTGACATCTTTCAATGACCTAAGAATCTGCAAAGGGAATCCTATCCCTTTTTCATCTTTCCAGTAAGTATATATTGCACAGGCTATAATTAACGATGACTCATTATGGGATACTGGTCTAACAGAAGCTGCAAGCCATCAAATTCAAGTACAACTGTGTATGATGTCTGAACAATCTGATACAGGAGCATTATTAGACAGACATAACCATAATGAGAGTCTTTTGGAAGACTATAAGAGATTCTTTTTTTTTTAGAAAATAGTTCTATAACATTCAAGGAAACTGAATCTGTCCAACGAAGAAATGGAAAGTTTTTTGGAAGATTTTGCCTAGAACTTTCAGACGGTAATATTACAAGCAAATTCTTTCTGGAAAAAAAATATCACCATGCAAAAAGCTAAGGAACAATTTCAAATAAATGCTTAACTTGTGCCAAGTATAAAAGCAATTGAAAACCATAACTTACCTAAAAGTCTATTATTTTTAAAATAGTTAACGACAGTAAAATGGCTCATTAACAACTAACTCTGAAATCACAACACACAATTTTTAGTGAATATCCATACTCGACAAAAATCACTTATCTTCAGTAAATTATATATTTAATTACGAAACGGATCTATTTCGGGACTGTAGTGGATATACGAAATTATGTTCTCATTTTAACGTGTTGCTACTAAAATATCGCCGTCTTCATTCTATTTTTTTCAGATTGTGTGCAATCAACGTAATGGAATAGATGTGAACAAATGGGATTCTTTGGCAAGAGATTGTCACCATCTTGGCTTTCACAACAATTTTGACTACGCCCGATACATGATGTTTGCTCGAGTAATCGAAGAAGATGGCGAACTGCAGATTTGCATACGTGATAAAGTACCTTCATATTTTAATACATATATGTATATATATATATTTAAGATAACTTAAGATTCTTTTAACGATCAAAACAAATGAAATTGAATGAATTTTGTATTGCTTTTTACATTTTCAGCACATACATACAACAATTTGAACACGAGACATCTACATTATAGTATTCACTAGTGAAAAAAAAAATACAAAAAAAAAATCCATTCAATTAATTCCCCTAGCCATATCAGGGACTCATTAGTTCTCATTTAAGTTGTGACTTCAGGGGGAGCACGCTGAATGTCAGATTTTCGGAGTCTTAGTTTTCATGGAGTACATCCAAAAGTCTCTCAATAGCCTGCAGCTTGTTTCCATTAGGTGGAATGTAAGTAAAGATGATACAGATTTGGGTGAAAGCCCTAGGTAGATACAATGGTTTTAAAGTTTTTCAGTGTAGTTCTCTGGCGAGAGTACAAGAAACATGTTTCACTGTACTTTTTTTGATACTACAGTAGTTGTTTTTCTTAACATATATCGCCCATCACCCTCCCTTGGTTTTTCTAATGGTACGGAAAATGATAAATTCGTCCCGTGCCACTTCTGAATCTGGTATCTTTTCGTTAAGCCATGATTCTGTCAGGCATAACAATGAAATGCGATTTAAAAAATTTTAACTTTCATTTTTAATTGTCGACAAACAAAAAAACTGGTTATCTGTGTAAAAGTATTTACAATATACTATAATATTCTTATCAGTTGGATACATTAACTTTTTTAAAAACAAACTTCAGAGGATGAGATCTTTTCAGCAGAATCCTACGTCACAGGTCAATAAGATGTTTTTCACATAATAAAAAAGAAAGGAAAAGAATGTGTGATGTGTTGGACTTTTTGTTCATCCTGAAATATTATGAAGATTAAGGGAAATCTTGATCGCTTCTCTAAGTCACGAGACAGCTATGTTAGCACATCAATCAAAACAAAATTATAGTTCTTGCACTAGCCAGCTGGAGAACTGCAATGAAGATCTTCCCCAAAACGTAAAATAAAAAAAAACAACAGTTGAAGTGTAACATAATAAGTCAGGATAATCTGACGGTCAGCAGCACATTTATAATTAGACCAAGAAATGCTTAGACAAAAAGAAGGTCGTATTAGGAAGAGTCCATTAGAGTGTCTGGAACTAAATAGTCATCAGGCTTAATTAAAATAAGAAGTTACATAAGGATCCTAAACGCCGTGAAACTTGAACAGTGTACTGCAGACATATGTTAAACAATTTCCCTAAAGCGTCACTAGGAATCGCTACGAACACAACCAACACTCCGAAATGTTGGCACCCCTTTCCAAACACAAATATGACGCCCTAGCGACAACAATATTTAAATCAGGATTTTAACATAATATTTTTAAGTTGAACAAATAAAATTTAAAGAGAAAAAAATTGTTTTTTTTTTTGTCCCAGGAAATAGCAAACTTGTATAACATGTTCTACACTCGCTATACCCTTGATAGATATGCTTATCAACACAAAGTGAACTGTGGTCTGGAAATCATGTAAGACTTTGTTGGTTTTCTGATTATAATTATTTTTTATTAAATGTTATTTTCGTTAAAAATATGTCAAAATATGCAAGATTTCATAAAATATGTGGTTGATATGTTTGGCTTCGATTTTTGTCTCCGACCCCCTTTGTTAAAATACTGATGTATATTAACAGTTTCTACAACAACAAACATCATGTTGTTTAGTTGCAAAGTGATGATTGGTGGCATAGAGTGAGGGTGTCATAGAGAAATGTGTGTCATGCTCGCACTCTTTTAAATTGAAGGATACTTATTATGGATGCCTTCCTCAAACGATGGCAATTGAATAATTAAGGAACCATTGATCATTCAAAAAGCTTTCTTTCCAAATAAATCTATTTTTTTTTAAAATTAATTCATTGTAATTAACATCTTCCCAACATTGATATACAAGTCAATCTTAATGTGCGTGACTTTGATTGGCCAAATAACAATAATATCTCCCACCTCCCCTCCTTTTATCAAAAGATTAAATAATAAAAAAACTATGTTGAACTCGAATAATGTATACTACTTTATATGAAATACAAAAAAAAAAAAATCCCGAAAAACTAATGAATTGTACCATTAAATTGTATAGAAATCTTAATTTTTAATCTCAATGAAATATTCAAAAGGGTAACTGATGCACTTATACTTGCCAATGAATATATCCAGTTCCAAGGTGAGGACACGTAAGTATACATCAAATAAACATGTTTACATTTCCTTATAAGTGTGTGTTGAGCTTGATAAGAAAAAATATGACTGTTAGTATATATTAGTTGTATAGGAAATAGCTGTAGCTTGAATATTAAACTATTTGTCATTTAAATAAGATTATTTCATACTAAATCGTTCAAGCAAATCTTTACTATAGGTTTAAACCATTTTATGAAAAATTTAAAATGCAATTCTCAAACGTACTGAAATTCTTAAATCTGGGATTGGAGACAAACATCATGCATTCCCAGTATGGTCATTTTCTTTCTGGCTTTGGATTGGTCACGGTATCAAGCCAACACAGGAAAATATAAAAAGAATTGTTTATGTCCTGAAAGCTTAAAGACGATCTCTTCACTAATACAGCAGGACAGATGTCCGCCACACAGCAAAACTATTGAATACAAAAAAAAAAAAAAATCAGTATAGTCTAACGAGCATTCACCTTAAAAACTGATAGCATTACACACTAATAAGGCAACATTCGTATGACAAACTTGCGTTGAGGACACTCTAACTTATTAACAACCTGACAGCTGAAAGTTTAAAGGAATCGAGTATTCGGCTAACACAAGTCGATATGATGTTTATATTCGGTATGTTCTAACACGTATCGATTACATGTGTTTCCTACACCAATGTATAAGTGTTGGTAACCTCATCCCAAATACAACCGTTATACCAAACTATTATTTTGACAATCAGGACATGAAAAATAACACGCATGAGTAAAAATAATGTATTTTCCAGTTCCAGATAAAGAAGCACGGTTATATTTTGGAAAGTATACATTTTGGAAAGTATAAATATTAACTTAACTTTTGATTTCTTCATTCACGTACATTTGTATAGTTTTGCATAGTTCATCACACTTTATTTTCCTAATAGTACACATTAGCAATTCGGTAACATTATTGTGAGCAGTCTTAGAAACTTGACACACATAGCAATATCCCTTTTTTAAGAGCGGACACATGTGTGAATGGACGTTCAGTAGTAGAGCTATATTTATGTTTTTATTTTTGAGCAATACAATGTTCACTTACTGTGCTCTAAGTAAATTGTTTTCAGTATATTGTTTTTTTTGTATTTTTATAATGTAATTGTTTAATTAAATTACATATGATTAGTGTTATCAGCTTTACATATGATTAGTGTTATCAGCTTTACATTTGATTAAATCAATTCAGTCCTTTTTTATGTCTAGTTCATCTCACAAATCTAACAACTGATTAAGTTAACAAAACCAGACGTGACAATTACTGATATCTTATCACGTACGACAAGCATAATCACATTACTAAAATAAGATTTAGTTGTAGATAAGTGAATTGGGGATATGCTTTTGTTTCAAAAAGATGTGTAAAAATAGAGTTTCCATAACGGAAAAAGGGGAAGGTGTGACGATTGAAAAAAAAAAACAACAAAAAAAATGACAACAAAAAAGCAGTAAAATATCAACTTCATTATTTACAAATCTAAGTTCATTTGACATCTCCGCATTTGTTTTCAAAAAATATTATATAGTATTAAATATGTAAATTAACATAATCACTATGATTAACAGGAACATGCTCAAGATTTCTGAGTGTATAACGGATATGACAGCATACGCTGAACTAAACGACAATGTCCTCTTCAAAATTTTATATTTTGACAATGAAGAAGAAATCGACTCACAGACATTAAACCCTGAATCTGTTCAGAGCCCATCTCTTTTTACACCTGAACAAAAAGATGAATGGGACGTAGTGGAGGAGAGTGATGGTGAAGAGATTTTAATGGAGGACAGTGCAACAAATGTTAGCGCCTCTACTACTGACGTTATTGAGGCAACACAACTCACACCTATGTCCAAAAAAGAACGCAAATTAAAACTAGCCCAGAAAATAATCGAACGAATTTTCAAAAGAAAGCTCTACACGTGCGTCTTTGAAAGTGGTCCAGTTAGTGCAAAAGAAATCCATGATAGGAAAAATGTATGTAATCAAATAATAGGTTATGGGTGGACACATTAGGAAAGCTAAATAAAGAAATTAGTATACGATAAAAAAAAAAGCCAATGTCTGCGTGTAATTTTTTGTCAATAAGTAACTTAATTATAAAATCTCGACAGAGGCTGATCAGATGCTAACATAATTAGAAACATGTAGAAACTAGTCTTAACTTGAGTAAAGATTGAATCAACAGTGTGTTAATCTGCCTTATTTAGATTTATTTTAAGGCGTCACAGTTTCAAAACCATCACCCAATTTTAAATAATGAATTGCTTTTATAAACAATCAAAAATTGGTTCTTTTATTCCAGCTTGACCTAAAGGTTATTGAGATGAACATCCTCTCAAAGGCAAGAAAACAGTGTACAGAAATCAATAAAATGGACCTCGTTGTATTGGTAAAATTGTTGATTAATTTTTTTTATTCAGCTAAACTTTCTATACAGTGGTTATCCACTTGATTTGGAAATTTTGAAACTTTATAAAATGCATTTTGAAAGGAAGATGGCAATATAATAAACTTAGTTATGGTAGTCACAGTTGCAAGTTGTTTTTTTTTTAGTAAGACTATATAACAATTAAAGTTAGAACTCGATTAAAATTGATGCGTCACGTTGTAACTGTTTATTGTAAGATATTATCATCACTTGTCATTTTCATGTCATCATTATTAATCTTATACAAAGTTACAACCACTTGTCTGAGAGCTTTACTTTTCGCAATGCGAAAACAAAAATATGTTTTCATATTTTGAACAAAATTCTAAACAAATTTTAAGTAAAAGTCTGGTTTAATGTTAAAATAAAAAGATACAATTTGGTGTGTTTTAGATATTTGAATTGGCAAGTTTAAATTTCGCTCTTTTGACATTAATCTAATGTATGTTTATTTAAGTTTAATTTAATGTTGTTTCAAGTTATTCAGAACAAATAAATATTGATTTGATTTCGAAAAACTAACAACCCATTAAAACAAAAAAGATGTTTAGGTTTTACGATAATTTTATTGTGATTTAATAAAATAAACAAAATTCCTAATCATATTTTGTGGTTATTATAAGAATATCACAACTTTAAAATTCGGATAAAAGCTTTGAAATAATTATTATAATTTTTTTAATGTAATTTGTATTTTATATAATAATGCTTAAATATATACCAATTTAGAGCGGAAATGTTTCTTCTTAGCATATTTAAATGTATTAGAAAATAACACAAACATAACCTTCTTTTTTTAACGAATAGAAATGTTTTTAAAGTGATTAGCTTTCTAAGCAATATATGGTCCGCCTGTTTACTTTATTATTATTTATTTTTATTTAAATGAATATCAGGCAGCATACTTTGATTTAGGAATGAAAGAAGAAAATCCTGTCAAAAAATTGAAGGTTTATTCAAAGAAAAATCCTACCGAGGCTAAAGTGTTCACAAAAGAAGAGGTAACCTGGTTTTGCATAACATAAAACTAACTGTTTAAATGCAAAATGACAACAAAAAAAGGACAGTGAATTTATATATTTTTCTTTTGGTCGTAATAAATGATTATTTAAAATATAAAATACTTCTTTTCATTTTAAGGAATAACTTTTTTCAAATATTTTAATGATATAAATCTATTGAATTTAAAGTTTGAATTAGTCAACATTTTTCAAATTCATTAATATCAATCTATTTAATGAACACAGAGCAGCAGAATATTAGGTCCTGGAACCTATAAGGAAGTTGTAATCAGAGTTTACAGCAGATCTTTAAAAAATAATAAAAAGAATGCTCTTTATGAGGCTTCCAAAAAGTGGTTTTCAAAGTGGAACTGCAAAGTTGAAAGGAAACAAAGTGGAGAAAAGTAAATTTTATTTTTTATGTATCTATTTAGTAAAATTTAATAAATGTAGGCCTTCTGAAATTAAAGATTAATTATCCAATTAATTGTTTAAGTATTGTTAATCCTTAAAGTAGTGTTCAAATATTTATTGAATTCCAAAATCTCTGCCAATCACGAAAACATCTTCTGGAAGTGAGGAGGCAATAAAGATAGTAGTCAATGTAAAACGGCCATAGAAAGTTATAATTTTTGTTTAATTTCTTTGTTAAAAAATATATGTCTAAATTATTTTTTTAAATACTGTAGGGAATGGAAGGAGCCTAGAATTACACAATCACCCCTTGATTTACTAGCGACAACTGCAAATGGAAACGCAGACAATTGACCTCATACTATTGTTATATGATAGTTTGTGAATGACTATATAAAGGAACTCGTGAAAATGTAATTTTAAATTGTGTGATTTGGTCAGATTGTGTGTTTATTGTGAAAATTTAAATTAACAATAGCCCTAAGGATACAATTTAAAGGAATTTATTAATGTTTGTGTTTATTAATTTATGGGCATACATGTTCAAATGAATAGTTAAGTCAACACAATCCTTAATTAACGATGAATATTCCATAAGAAAGCGTTCAGCTAAAAGGTAGAACATATATTCTTTCATAAATGCTTTAAATCGTCCATACAATTTATGGGAATTGACATCATTACATTGAAACATTTTTGTTTTATTTGGGACTACACAACGTGTGGAGAGGCACTGAAAGTTGAAGCTGACTCTTGTGAGGGAAAACGTACTGCTGAATTCCAATTAAAGCTCACTACAAGAGCAATCATAACTGTCTCAAATATCACCAAGACACACAAAAAAAGACTTGTTCATTTCTGCTGATTATTAGATTTATAATGCTTTGTAAGCTTAGTTAACACAAATTTTATTTGATGACATTGCAGTGCTTACTTGTTAAGTGCAGCAAAAATAGAAATTTCCATCTAATATTCACAATTTAAAAATTAAAAATAAAAATAAAAAGAATTTTTTTTTTTTTTTTACTTGATATACAAGTGTTGATAACACATGGGCACATTTAAAACTTCAACTCATTAATCATTTCTCTTTACTAACTTAAGACGAGTAAGTTGTTTTACAAAAAATGTCACATTTGCTTGATGTTGTTTTATTAGCTTGTTTTATTATTTTCTTTTTATCTGCACTAATAAATCATTTTAAATTATTACATTAAATCAAGTCCAATATGATATTGATATGTTTATTGTCAGTAAAGCTGTCAATTATAGTACAGTTTTGTATCCGCTATCAGCTTCCCTTGGAGTAACCAGCTGTTACTCTACCGTAACAATTGACTGCAGGGACATCACTTGGGTAGGGCAAGGTGCCGTTTGTCGCCCACCCCCCCCCTGATTTAGCGGGTTTTATTTAAATTGCTATGCACTGTGGCGCCTCAAGTAATGAACAACTTAACAAGCCGACCAAGTTTCTGTACAGTTTTGTACCCGCTATCCGCTTCCCTTGGAGTAACCAGCTGTTACTCTACCGTAACAATTGACTGCAGGGACATCACTTGGGTAGGGCAAGGTGCCGTTTGTCGCCCCCCCCCCCCCTGATTTAGCGGGTTTTATTTAAATTGCTATGCACTGTGGCGCCTCAAGTAATGAACAACTTAACAAGCCGACCAAGTTTCGGCTTTGCCCCCCCCCCCGAAAAAAAAACCCTGAAATAACTGAAATGACGCCCCTGATGGACATAGTCTGTAGTAGCTGATTGATCATTTTCATCTTTCGGAACTGATATACCAGAAAATTCAACATCATCCTCATCTAACCATTCAGCACTTAAAATAGAATCATTCGTGATGTGAGCAATAATGGCCAAAATCTTTCTATCTCCTTGCAGCTACTCGCATGGGGGGAATCCTTTCTTGTTGAGGAGCAGATGGTAATTTCTTGTGATCCAGAGGGCATTGTGAGTGCTGTTGGTCATGCTTTTTCAACATGACTTGGGTTGCAGAATAGATGTTACAGATTTTGCAAATCCGTTTAAGAAGCGATGCTAATATTGTTACTCACTTTATTTTCTTTTAATTCTCAAAATATCGTATTCCTACTCTTTCAATACTATTTGTCTTGACCGCACACGATTCTAGAACCTTGACCTTGTTCCATGCCAACAGCATGATCACGCGTTGTCTTTTGCGACAAACAGAATCTACAGGTGAAGAGAGGCCAACGTTAGACTTCTCTTGCACTAACCAAGTGTGCTTCTATTGCTGCCCACAGATACTACTTACAAGCTAAGTGCTTTTTCTTATTTTTATAACGTTTTTTCTGTTGATTTGTTCGCTGACGAAGGCTTTCTGCCGACACGTTCGCTGTTTTGTTGCGTTTAATTTTTCAAGTTTAACCATACTCTGTTTTACTCATTTTATTTTATACATTAAAAAAAAGGTATATTATTAAAAGCCAAAAAATAATGTAACTATTTACATTCATTCACACTTTTTTCTTTTTTTTTAATAATGTAATTAATATCCAGTCAAATTTTAAAGTACAAATTATAATAGAGAAAACATGATTTTTGACTTCAACTTATCTAAACACCCTCCCTCCCCTTTGTCAATCACTGTCAAGCATTTCCATCGCCCCGCCTATTTTATTGACGTAATTAATGGACGCCCCAAAAGATAATTCCATGTATATAAATGGTATATTTTCTACTTTGTTTGTTTTTATATTTTAAAAAAAAAAAAAATTAAAAAATTCCAAAATTGTTATTCTGAATTATTATTGAGAGCTAAATAATAATGTAAAATGATAAAAAAATAAATATCGTTTTTTATCTTACCTGTTAAAAAAAAAATATATATAGATTTTCTTGAAAGTTTTTCTTTTCATAAACTCTTTGCATGAATATTTAGTTTGGAATTCTTTTATTTTTTCTCGAATGTTTAAGTGTAAAAATGTTCTGCAAAAAACTGAAAATTGAATTTGTTTGCTGTGTTTCAATTTTTAAAAAATCACTACTTTCCTTAAACATTGGTGAATGGAGATTATTTTCCTGTCGCTAGTCTATTAAGCAACACCAATTTAAAAAAAAATAAAATAAATACATTATTAATAATTAGTGTGGATGTTTAGAAAAATAATAATCGAACAAGTTTACAGCTAAAATGTTAAAGCTTACATTTAAGTAATAAAAACATGTACAGTTACTCTTAAGAACTAGATTCATATAATAGTATTCAAAAGATTTTTTTTACAGTATAAAAGATAAAGTTTGGAAAATATATATTAGTATTGTTTGCTAAAAGCTAAACAAAAGAACAATATCTCAGCATCGTTGAAATTAAATTCCCATTTTGAAGAAAATCACTATATTATGTTACATGAACAAATGCTACTTTTTTTTTTTTTTTTTTTAAATAAAATATTAAATATCCTTTTAAATTAAACATCCATTTAGTCACAAAGCATTTGTTTATGTGCTGAAATGTAATTAGTGTTTTAAACGAATCTATTATATTCTCCTCACGAAACATTTTAGTTCATAACAAGCCTTGCATAAATGAAGTCTTATTTGTTTTTGTACATGTATCCATACAATTTTATTTTAATAGTATAAACGCTGATCTTTCATTGCATTTTTTCCCAAAATTTCCCCCACCCCAAAAAAAAAAAAAAGCAGATTAAGGTAAGATAATTAATGTTTACTAATTTTGACATCCTAACATCCATAATTTGTTTAATGAGAATAATATATATATATATATGTAGTTTGAATTTCTAGCGATCCTGAAATATACAAATTCTAAATTTATTAAAAAGATTTGTTATTGTAATATATTTTCACCTAGTTACATTTTAAAAATGTCCATATTGTATCAATAAAGTTCTGATACAATTACAAAAGTTCATTTTCTTTCAAAGTAGCTCCTTTCCATGGCGAGCAACTCCTAACACGTAAAAGATATACACGTATTTCTGGATTATCGAACGTAACACCTTAAATTTAAAATATATATTTCCATGGCCTCTCTTAAAATGTCTCAGTCTTTATATATCTTTGATAAAATCACACACAAAATGTGCTCAGAATCTAAGTCTTTTTTTAATGATAACACAGTGTAACAACCAGTTGCTTATACAATGCCTAATGTATATATAATATTAAACATTGTAATCCCAAAATAGTTATTGATCAAAAGAGAAATAAAGTATTCCTTATTTTAAAAAAATAACACAACTGTCTTTCAGTTATTTAGTGGTAACGTAGGAAGAAAGTGACAGAGGTAAGGAGAGAGAAATTTGGGAGTTGGAGAGGTGTGGAAAATGAAAGAGGGAGACAGAGAGCTAACTTAAGACAGTCAGAATCAAGTGTGTCATGGTCACATGGAGAGACATAAGTAGGAATAAATGGTTTGGTAGAGAGTTTAAGAGAAAGAGTGGGAAGGACGTATTCGATATAGAGATGGATTGGGAGAAATAGCAAGACGCAGAGAGAGATAGAGAGGGAGTTAAAATTAATTTGAATTAATACATTTCTTAAGAATTTGTAATAAAGATACATATTACAGTGGGCATAGGAATAACAAAGGGCGGCCTAAATGTATTAAAATAAGATCAAGACAAAGTACATAACCTCTTATTCTCAGACAACTTTTATTTATCTGACTTTTTATTCTCATTTACTTTTATCTCATCGACTACTTTTCGTCTGACACTCTTATATCATTAAATACTTATCCTCAGACCACTATCATCTCACTGACTACTTATCTTTAGACTACTCTTATCTCACCGAATACCTTGGAATTGTAACTGTCTTACTACAACGATATTTAGCAGCAACTGAATTGAGTGAGTAGCCTTCGTGTCATCTAAATAATCACAACTTGCGCTCAAAAAACTACACACCAACTTACCCTCACAAAATCTGACATCAAATCACTCTCATAAAATTGCTAACCAACTCACTCTCACAAAACCTCTCACTAACAAACTATTACAAAACCACTCATCATATCACCCTTAAAAAAACTCTCACAAACAAACTATTACAAAACCTCTCACAAACAAACTATTACAAAACATCTCACTAACTCACAATCACAAACATTCATAAACAAACAATGAAACTCTTAAATTCATTCCAAAACATCACCAAACTCTCCGGTCAATTTCATTTACTTCATTTATAACTTTTATCTCCCACAAGTAAATGATGTCACAGATACCCTGATGGCAGTGAACGGACTATTGCTAGCATTTCTAAAACTAAAAAAGCAACACAGCACAAATAAAGCCAGATTCAGGAAGAAGCACTGTCAATTATTTTTGCACTAATAAAGTTCCATCAATATATTAAGTTTGATTTAGTAACAGGCCATAAACCACTGATAAGTATATTTCTAAAAGGACAAGGAACACCAGCACTGGAAGCAAATCGTTTAGCCAGTTGGTCTCTTACCTTGAGTCAATATGACTATATCATTGAATTCCGTAAGTCAACTGAACATTGCAATGCGGATGCTCTTCGTCGTCTACCCTCAGGGCCTGATGACATTTTAGATGGTGAAGAAAGTGAAGAAGACACACATTATGTATTTATGATCTAACCAACCAGTTTACAGATCAGACAAATAGACCCAGGAGTCCTTGCTAAAGATTCACTTAAAGATTCTACAGTGTTTACAGTAATGAGATATTGTCAAGAGGGCTGGCGGTCCTCTACAAACAAAGAACACTTTAACAAGGAGGAAGCTAATATAGCAACGTTTAAGAATATTCAAGACTCACTCTCCGTGGAGTCAAATTGTCTATTTTATGGTTCAAGAATGGTGGTACCAAAAATACTACAAGCTCAGGTTCTCCAAATCCTGCATACAGGACATTTTAAAATCGAGCGCATGACACAGTAAGCCAGATCATTTATATGGAGATAGTTCGAAAGTGCTAAGCATCTTCTGAGCACGCCAGACACCAAACAATGCAAGTATCCACCCATGGATGCTGCCAAACAAAAAAAACATGGAGTCGAGTGTAACTTTAAGAGATCACATTGGCTGGTGATGATAGATGCTTATTCAATATATCCGCGTATGCACAGGAAAACATCTACACTGAACCAAGGCACCAATGATCTTCTGGGGGAAGATTTTGCTCATTTCGGCTAATAACACCCCATCGTCAGTGACAATGCTACTAGATTCATCTCGGAAGAATTTCAGCATTGGTTTAAAGAAAGGGGTATTGTACATCTCACAGGCGCTCCCTATCATCCTGCTACGAATGGAGCAGCCGAACAACTGATTCAAAGTTTAAAGAGTTCACTAAAGTAATCATCATTACTTTTAACGGAATCTCTACAAGATTTTCAGCGTCAATATAGTAGGACACCATTGGCTAGTGGAATATCACCGGGCTCACTGCTGAACAATCGGCTAATAAGAACACTTATTGATACTCTCGTTCCCTCTCCTGCTGATCGAGCACAGGGACCACATCTTAAGGAAATAGCCATCCGAAATGGGACAAGCGGAATTCTTAGTCTATAATATAAACGCGGGGGTCCATGTTACGTTAGAATATAAGGAACAAAAACAAGCTCTAAACCACGATGGGCTCCCAGTACAATCATCCAAGTTCTGAGTCCACGTCTTTTCAAGGTGAAGATTTATTAGAATTTCCCATATAGAAGTGACATTTAGACCAACTTCGCCCAGGTACGGAGTAGAAGAAGATTCAGAACCAGGTTTGGATATAATGACAGGAAGTATCTATTGAAAACTCAGATAGCCCTGGGTCATCAACCGTCTACACATCCAGCAACTCCAAGTCCACCTAGGAAGAAGATTAACCTTCAACCTCTAAGACCCCCAGACTATATCATACCCAGAAGATCTCAAAGACAACGCCGAGTACCATTGTTAATGGACTTGTAATTTTTCGGGAAGGTGTTATAGTGGTCTTGCGGACGAGGCCGTCCTGATAGCCAATTAGGTCAAAGAGAGCGCATGTGCAGATATACTGTAGCCAGAGTGTGTGAATGAACAGAGTGTTCCGGAGGCAAACAGAAATTCAACATCATTGAGAAATTGTATTTATGTATATTTATGTTGATGTTTATTTTTGGAAATAAAAACGTAGAAAACATCACAAATTTTAATGTAGCTTAAACTATAGACATGATTAAATAAAAAAAATGTAATAATAAAGTAGGTTAAGAGTAAAGTAAAACTTAGTATGCTAAGACTTTGCAATATATTTTTTTCTTTTAATTTGAATAATTCAATGTATTTTTAAAAGCCGTCAGAGATGACTTAAGACGAAATTGGGCTTGATTCTGCAGCACAAAAAAGAAAAAAAAAAATTCTCGGAATTTGCACATGTATTTTACTTTATAGTTGACTTTATTAGAGATAAAAATAAAATAAGTAGGAATGGTAAGAAATTCATGATAATTAATTCAGAGATTGTGCTTACATGCGACGTTGGCCTCCCAAAATTATCCCACATGTCCGCCAACACTTCTACAAAAAATTCTGCAATGGGCCAAAAATGCCGCCCTTCATATATAAAAGTCCCAACTTGGGCAGGGGGAGTTAAACATTCAACCTGCCCTACTTAGGCAATAGAATAATGTACTTTAACAGTTGGTTAGGAAGTGGGGTGTGAATGGGATGGCCCACTTAGTAGCCAACTTATTTGTTTCTTTATAATTGGGGTGGCCTTTTCCGCCAAGAACAGTGCTATTTTGTTCTTGAAAACTGGTGTCAGAAATCTAGCCTCCAAGCTACACTTTGTGTTCTCCACTACTCTCCGCTTAAGGAGTACATGGTTCATTTGAACACTGAATAACCATAAAGTTTTACCAAACTTACTTTATGCAGTAAGATTTCAATAGACCTTCTAAATTGAAGCTATGCATGAATACATAATAAAACAAATTCACTCTTGTATTTTCATTTTACTTTTATTAACTAATAATAGTATTTTCCTTATTTCAACAACATTAATATATATACAAAATAACTAGTTACATCAGACGTACACGGGGCTGGGTTTGCATAAAGTCGGGTGATTAGAGTAGCATTTTTCAAGCTGTGATAATTTAAGAGAAGAATAGGGAAAACAGAAAAATGGGGGGGGGGGGGCGGGAAAAAATTGAAAAATATAAAAAAAAAAAATTGGGAAAATAAAAAAAAAAATAAAAAACTAATTATTTTTATAAGTGCACGATTACCTTATGTATACATATGTCTTGACATAGGTAAAAATGTATCAAATGTATGTTAATTTTAATATTGTGGAGCGTACATAAATATAATCTAACTATTCAGTTATTAAATTTAACTAAAACTATATTACTGTGTTGTTTAACTGTTATTCATGTGCAGAAGAACGTTCGAATAAAAGATCACTCGTATGAAAAGAGTGTGTTAAACACGTTATCTCATAGATCAAATATATTAGTAACTTCCATATTTAAATGAAAAATCCATTTATACCTTACAAGAAGGGAGGCAAGAGCGAAAAATTAGTACATGCAGTGGCGTAGCTAACGTTATTGTCACCTGAGGAAACCTTTTGCTATCAGCCCTTACATAAGCTCGCCTGTATGTGTTGGGAAGCAGGTCACATTCCCCAGGACATGAGAGACGCCAACATCATTACAGTGTATTGAAAAAAAAAAAGACCGAAGTAATTGCAATAGCTACCGAACTATTTCCCTCCTTGGCTAAGTTGAACAACTTTAGCCCCTTGTTGCCTTTTACACGATTGCAAATTCTAGCGAACCGCAGCTACCAACCAGAGTTCCAGTGTGGCTTTTGGAGTTGGAGCTCAATAATTGACATGAAATTATCGTTACGCCAAATGCAGGAGTAATGTCGTGAATAACATAAGCCTCTTTATATTGCTTTTATAGACCTGACAATGTATTTGACTTGTTAAGTCGAAGAGGCCTCTTTAGTATCTTGCAAAGAATAGGTTGTCCCCCACGACTGCTCACTATCATACAGTCATTTCTCACAAAATTTGACAGCACAGTAGCTTTGAATGGCACTGTCTCTGGGTCATTCCCAGTTACCAGCGGAGTAAAACAGGATTATGTACTGGCACCAACGCTGTTCTCTATTTTCTTCTCAATGCTCCTTCAATTAGCCTTCAGGAACTATGACGATAGAGTGTACGTCCATACCAGATCTGATGGTAGGCTGTTCAATATCGCCCGCCTTCATGCAAAGACCAAAATTTAAAAAAAATGGGCTGATTCGTGAAGTTCTGTTCGCTTACGATACTGCCTTAACATCTAACACAGAAGAAGGTCTTCAGGGGCTGGTTAATCGTCTATCACACGCTTGAAAAGAGTTTGGTCTTTCAATTTGTCAACAGAAAACTCATGTAATGGTGCAAGAAGCACCGTCCCCTCCAATCATATCTATTGAATGTCACAATCTTTTGATGAGCATTTCGCATACCTGGGATCCTATATTTCTTTTTCTCTCTCCGTTGCTAAAGAGATAAATATCAGGAACACAAAAGCAGCAGCAAAAATACAAATAAGTTTCTATCATGCATGTGGTTTAAGTACGCTGCTATATGATAGCAAAGTGTTGAACACATAAACCAGTCAAGAGCGGAAACTCAACAGCTTTCATCAAAGATGTCTGCATCGCATTTTATGCCTTCGATGGCCGGACAAGGCGCCTAACGGTGAGCTTTTGGAGCGTGAACACATGTTTAGCATATTCTCCTTACTTATCAAGAGGTGCCTTCGCTGGTTAGGCCATGAAAGGAGAATAGGGGAAGACTGTATCCCAAAGATGCTGCTGTATGGAGAGTTGGCAGAAGGGAAACGACTTATTGCACTGCGAGAAATGCAGTCGAGATTGTCAATCTAGGATTGGTCTAGTGAGCCACTCGTCGATGTGTCGTACTACAAAGCTATGCCATCGTCTCACAAAGACGGAAGGATGCCATATATAAACAAACAACTATTTTACACCGTCTTTTTTACACATTATCTACTCAAACATCACCTCTAGTACTTACTCAAACAACAATTTTTCTGTTTTGTATAAAACTTGAACTATTTATTTTCATTACTTAGCTTTAAATCAAAATATATGGTATATTTTAAAACTTGTACCCGAAACTGTTTTTACAAAGTTATTTAATGAAAAAATGGGTCTGTAGGAAATAGGTTGATATAAAGATTAAGTGTCCTTGAAAGGACTTGGACAGACAATTATTAAAACGATTGAGCCCGTATTTGTAGTTAAAACTTATATCATGTGGGAGAACTTTCAGGTTACCTGATTAGTCACAGTGTATTCAAGTTGTAGAAAATTAATGCGGAGGTGATTAATAAGCATATCTGAGAAGATATAAAACTATTAAATAAACAATTAAGAATAATAGTATGAAGCAGATGTAAAAAAAAATGAAGTTCATATAATAATTAAAAGTTTAATTAAATGCCATAAAACATTAACGTTCAATTAGAGCATCAACGTGACAGCGCAAGTAAAAAAAAAAGCTTGTATATATATATATATATATATAAATATATATATATATATATATATATATATATATATATATATAT
>CAXITT010000131.1:1033847-1055693 GCA_964033795.1 Lymnaea stagnalis | reverse complement strand
TATTTAATTATATATTTATATATATATTATATATTTTGTATTTTATATTTTATAATTATATAATATATAAATATATATATTTATATATATATATATATATATATATATATATATAATTTATTTAAGATTTATGTTATAAACATTAACTTAAAATTTAATTAATTGATTAATATTAACAGTTGAATTTGTTCACATAGAGTAAAAAATACTTGGTGCATACAAATTAAAGGATATTTCTTATTTTAATTAGTTTAATTTATTGAACATAATTTTTGCTTTAAAAAGACTCTACACAGCATATCTATCGGTATTTGCAAAATTGTGAATGTCCTTACACCAATCATACCTCGGTAAACAACACGTGGTATTCGCAAAATAAGAACGGTCTTTACACCAACGATACCCGATTAACAACACATTATATCTACACTCATCTCTTCATAAATTTCAATATTCTATTGATGATTTTCATTATTATAAGAAATATTGTTATTACTTTTTCTTTTAAATGTGCATGCGATGGATCATTTATGAAACATCATCGGAAATCAATTGTGACTACAGTCACACAAATCAGGTAAACTCTGTATACGCCTTGTCACACATTACAGGTAAAATCTACATACGCAATGTCACACAATGCAAAAAGCCTCTAGATAGACCATTTTACACAATCCAGGTAAAATATAGATAGGCCCTGTCCCACAATGCAGGTAACGTGTATATACACCATTTCACACAATCCAGTAAACGCTAGATACGCCCTGTCACACAATGCAGGTAAACTATCGATACAACCCGTCACAAACTGCAGGTTAACTCTAGACACGCGCTGTCACACAATCAAGGTAAACCCTAGACATGCTTGTTCACACAATACAGTTAATTTATAGATACACCCAGTCACACAAGACAGGTCAGCTCTAGATACGCTCTGGAAAACAATCCAGGTAAACTATAGATAAGCCCTGTCGAAAAATCCGGGAAAACCCTAGATACGCCACGTCACACAAGTCACGTAAACTCGCCATACGCCCAGCCACACAATGGAGGTAAACTGTAGATAAGCAAGCCCTGTCAGACAATCCAGGTAAACTCTAGATAAGCCCACCCTGTCAGACAATCCATGTAAACTCCAGATAAGCCCACCCTGTCAGACAATCCAGGTAAACTCTAGATAAGCCCGCACTGTCAGACAATCCAGGTCAACTCTAGATAAGCCCACCCTGTCAGACAATCAATGTAAACTCTAGATAAGCCCACCCTGTCAGACAATACAGGTAAACTCTAGATAAGCCCACCCTGTTAGACAATCCATGTAAACTCTAGATAAGCCCACCCTGTCAGACAATCCATGTAAACTCTAGATAAGCCCACCCTGTCAGACAATCCAGGTAAACTCTAGATAAGCCCACCCAGTCAGACAATCCAGGTAAACTCTAGATAAGCCCACCCTGTCAGACAATCCAGGTAAACTCCAGATACGCCCCGTACACGCAGTGCCGAGTTTTGTATGATGCAATCTGGAAGCGTTTTACATCGCTAATACAATGTGACATCGGTATTTATTGTCCATTACATTACATATCTGACTAATATAAGTAGCGAGTTGCGATTACATACTGTACAATAATGAATTTTTTTACCCTGAACATAGAGGTATGCCATTTTTATGGGCCTCGAAATCTTTAAATAAAGGGACTTAATATGTATGTACAATGATAGGCTTGGAAAAAAAATAACAGAAATTAAAACATGTTACAGTAGGAAAAAAAGACAACTAATGTGCACATAAAGAAAATTATTATAAAATTAAAAACAAAATGAAAAATATTTGTTCTCGCTCCATTATTTTGTTAAAAAAAAAATAGGTATCTGAAGAACCCTGATTTCCAATTAATTGCGAAAATGGACAAAACGGTCGCCCTACTTCATGTTCAAACTCAAAGCTGGTGTTGACATTGATAGGGTAAATCCTTTTATAATGTCTGACTTATTACTTGACAAGTTTGTAAGACTTTGACATGTCCTCAACTTAGAATACACTCTCAAATAGTGGTGGTCAACATACACGTCCTCCAGAATGGTGTATCTGTTTGTAAATGTAGATGCATTTTCAACGACATCTCTGTGACTTTGTCCTGCTGCTGGTGTTGTAGAGACTGCTTCAAAATCGATAACATCATACGTGTTTAAATGTCCTCCTACAACGGAGTAATATCTAAGACTTGTCTCACCAATTGATGAGTATTCATTGTTATGTATATTTCTTTTCTGTACCAAAGACCTTAAATAATAAGATGTGTAGTAACATTCAAATTATAAAATATTAATTATTGGGGAAAAATTTATTTCATATTTGCATTATATATGTATTAAATATATANATCTTGAAAACGATTATATACTTATAAGAAATTAATCAATTAGTTTTTAATAATTTACAATTTATAAAACACATTTTGCATTTATTGAAAAGGATTTAATTTTTGGAATTTACAATTTATTACAAAACTCATCTTTATAACATAAAATAAAAACTTATCTTACATTAATTCTGAATATGCATACGAAACATAATTACTATGATTAATTGTTTAACATACATTTTAAAAATTGATGTTATGTTCTTACCTTAATGATTTTTTTACTAAAAAAAAACATTAACACGAAAAAAAAAGAATAATCAATAAATTAAAACATAAAAACGCTAAAATGAATATTTTTTAAAAATAGAACAAAAAAAAAAAAGGACTATTGAAGGCAATATTTCATTTTCCTTACATGTTTTAAAAAAAATAAACTCTCCCTTATTTAGGTTGATTATTTTTTAAAGTCCTATTTAATTTAAATCTCCTGATAAATGTAGCACACAAAGATGTTGTTCAAATACAATAATACGCTTAAAAACTAGCAGACATATGCTAATAAGAATAAGAGAATATCTAAAACTGACTTGGTAAATAATTTCTAATACGATAGATTGATACCCCTCACCTTTCACAGCTATCAGACAAACAATCAAGATGACTATGGTAATGATCATCCCAATAATAAGATTTTTAGAATAATTCAGACGTTCTACTTCCAGTTCGTTACCTAAAACGTATTTAAATTAAAATATAATTGAACAAGTGAGAAAAGTGAAATTATTTTATACGAAAATATCGGTGACCAGACATATGCGCACAAGACAATTGCGCACACGACAAACGCGAACACTGATAGTTGCGCACACGGACAATTGCGCACATCGACAAATGCGGACACCGACAATCGCCCACAGTGACAAATGCGAACGGCTATATAAGCGCACACCGACAAATGCGCAAATAGCAAGTTATGCATCGCCAATTTAAAGATGATAATGGATTTAGTCTTAGTTGGTTTTCAGCCAAAATACATCATGTTTAAAGCTAACAATATATTAATAATCATAATAAATGTAATAATAATTGTATGCATATTTTTAAAAAAAAAATTAACTTTTAAATGTATAGACTAATAGTATAGTAATAAAATGTTCGTTCTAGTAGTACTGCTACGTCATGATTTTTAAGAGATGTCATACAATTTAAATTGGATATTTAAGTCTTAATCAGCATGTTAAACCATGGTAGTATGATGGAAGCTCGTAAAATGACTATTAAAAAATAACAGCAGTACTACTACTTAAGCAAATAGTTGAAAATAAGACGTATACTTATACATTATACTAAAAATAATTGTGTTTTTTTTTAAATAAAAGAAAGAGGAATATTAGTCTTAAAATAAGAGTTGGCATTGCACGTTTCTAAAGGCTGATTAAGACTTAAATATCCAATTAATTTTTTTTTTAAATATGCATACAATTATTATTACATTTATTATGATTATTAATATATTGTTAGCTTTAAACATGATGTATTTTGGCTGAAAACCAACTAAGACTAAATCCATTATCATTTATAAATTGGCGATGCATAACTTTCTATTTGCGCATTTGTCGGTGTGCGCTTATATAGCCGTTCGCATTTGTCACTGTGGGCGATTGTCGGTGTCCGCATTTGTCGGTGTGCGCCATTGTCCGTGTGCGCAACTATCGGTGTTCGCGTTTGTCCTGTGCGCATTTGTGTCATTGCGGGATTGTCTGTGCGCGTTTGTCGTGTGCGCAATTGTCTTGTGCGCGTTTGTCACGGAACCGAAAATATCCTAGATATAAAACTTATGTTATTTTTTTTAAATTTCCAACATGCCGGCGCCCAATGTGGGAAACAATATCATATAAACTTAATTGGAAAGAAATCGTTATTATGTTTAAAAATTATTACATGTTTGGTGATAAAATGAAGTTAAAAATTAAAGTTTAAATTAATTTTTCTTATTTTTTTAAAACAAATATGTGTAAAACGAATGATAAATATACATGTATAAGTCTATGAAGAAATAAAAATTGTTTTGCTATTTTCGAATAATAATTCAAAAATATTCGGTAAACAGATAATTTATTTTAGTTTGGTTAAATTCAAATATGCACATACGTTTGTGATATACTTTTCCATTTTTTTTTTTGAGGATGTTAACGGGACAATAAGGGAGTTACAATTGATAAAACGTATTAAAGTTAATCAGTATCTTAAAAAGTTCTTATAAAAGTATGTGTAAAATTGGATGATACGTAAAAATAACTCGGTTTAATTAATTTATATATTATGAAACAAGTAATAAACTTTTTTTTGTTATATTTTGTTTTGTTATTTCATTTTTTTAATATTTGAAATTGTCAAAAGTTTTCACTCAATATTACCGATTACATTTTTGACATTAATTGTTTAATTATTGCCAAATTGTTACCTACTTTAATCGGCCACTCAATCGTTCCATTAGTCTCACGGAGATCCACATTCACTATCATAAGCAATAATTCAGAAAAAAAAGTGTTCATAATGTTTCCTAATAACTTTTCCTCTTGTTTTTTGTGTGATCTTTAAACTCTCAAGGTGTTTACGTCACCTTGTATGAAAGTCACCTAAGGTATAACTGTGCCACGCGCAAACCATTACGTATAGGATCTGTTCAAACACGTACCGTGGGACATCTCTTAAAGAGGAGCGAATAAGGAAACGTTTTCCAACTTTTTCCATAGCTTCACAAATTTAGATGTAATAACCGACAATGTTATAGAAATATGATATTAATTTATTTTATTCGACATCAAATTCAAACGTACAAGTGTTGTAGATCGTGTTTATTGCATTTGATAGAATAAATTTGGATCAACAAAATCCAAATACAGATCATTAAGTTTGAAGTGACAGGGGGGAAAGAAGTAGTATAGTATGTCGGAATAAGTTTGGAATATTGAGGCGCGTCCCCACGTCTCCAGGTAGCGCATGGAGGCGCAAAGTCCACCGAAAACGCTGCGTTTAAAGTGTTCGCGTTCCACGCTCCCTTTGGTCAGGGTGGCTTTGCTTCAACTCCGGGGGAAAAGTGTTGCGTTACCACCCCCACCTTTCAGGGACTGTTTCAGTTGGGACGAAAAGCTGGAATGCTAGGAGAGGCTTTCTCACTTCTCATTGCTTTAGTCATCGAAATGTGCTTTACTCACCATCATGACATCATACCCATTAACGGCAACATGTAATCATGTTATTTCGTTTCCATCGTTGCGTTGGAAGTCATTGCCGTGGATATAGGCGGTAGGAGGAGAAAACAGTCCCACTGGTCTGGCACGCCACGAAGAGGCAAATCCCATGTCACACCACCTAGTCGCCTCGGCAGTGAGGGGCTTTGACTTAGAGGCCTTCTGTCATAGCCCCAAACCCACAAGCGTCCTATACCATTCATGCGATTGCAATAAAATGTTTGCGAATTTTTGTCCACATGCCCAAACATGTTTCTATATCATAAAGCCCTTTTAAGTTCTTTCATTTGGGGCCGTTGGCCCTGCATACTTCATTTTTTTTTAATATGAGCTGTGTCAAAATAATTTCCGTATGCGTTCCTATACCATCAATTCGATTGTGACAAAACTTTGTTGAGTAGTTGTGCACACGCCCTTAATAGTTTCTAAAATATTACAACTATTTTAAAATATTCCGCTTTGAGGAGGAGCCCTTTGATCTTTTTTCTTATTTAGTTATATACTTATAATTTCAAACCTTGAGCGCTCCTATAACACTCGATCAATCGATATAAAACTTTAAGGAGTTGTTGTCCTGGAGCTCGCGCATTTTTCTAATTCATTAAAACACTTTTAAAATGTTTTTTTTTTGGACAGTTGGCCTTTAATTCTTTTGTTTTCTAATATGAACTCTGTAAAAATAATTTATGTATGCGCTCCTATACCATCTATGCGATAAAACTTGGTTGAGATGTTTACGCACGCTTGCAAAGGTTTTTGAATTAGTTCAACTATTTTAGAATATTCCGTTTTGAACCAGGGGCCTTATGTTCGATTTTTTTTCTAATACAAGCTGTATGAACATAGTTTTAAAAGAACTTCTTCTATATCTTAAGGGCCCACAATCAACTTATTGATCATTTTGGCTCCTATGCATGTAGATCGGATTTGCAATGTTTCTGTTCCTGGTGTTGATGGAAAAATTTCACTGATTTCCAGTGCCACTTTGTGAGGAAATCATGCACATAGGGCTTGAAGACTTGAGGCAATAGACACAAATGTGTCTAGTGTTGTCGCCTCAACCGTTCCTTTTAAAAGTCCCTGTTCCAGTCCCTGATTGTCTTGGGCAGGAATGAGCAGCTAGTATACAGTCTTCTTGCTAGTATGAGCCGGAATTGCCTGTCATGGCCTCGTTGCTGTCTATGGGGGAGAGGGACGAGTTTCTGTTTAATACTGGAACAGTGGACCAGCCTATTATTTATCTTGTTGGAAACGAATTTTAAACAAACACAAATAGCGACACTGTATTTCTGTGTATTACATAATATATAGGTTTTTTAAGTAACACAACCATTTTACAATATTCTGTTTGATGACGGGGGCCCTAAGTTCATGTTCCCGCTTATAACAGCTATATAAAATAATTTACCTACGAATTCCTTTATCATTCTTACTATTGCGCTAAAATTTGGTGAATTGATATGCGGTAGCCAGCCGGCAAAGTTTTGTAAAATAGTACCATCATTTTAAGACATTCAGTTGTCTATTTCTAGCTTGTGTATGTATTTTAGTATTTTAATACAGAAGATAATAAACATATACAAAATAATGAGTACATAATTTACTTACCTAATTTGATAAGCCCGAAAGTGACGTTGATAGATGTTTTATCCGTAAATCCTAATGTTAAATGGTAGGTAAAAAAATCATCTGTCTGCATATTTAATATGTATATATTTAAAGTATTAAGCCTAGGATCTAGCATGTTGTCTTTTACAGAGTAGCTATATTTTTTACCATCAATTAAATGAGAGTCATTGTGCCTAAACAGCAGCACTGACAATAGTTTCTGCCTAAATGAGTCCATGACAAAACATATATTGAGTGTCAAATTACTATAGGGTTTGACATTGTACAGCTTTAGGCTATCATGGTCGTCACACAATCTTGGCAAACCTGGGAGAAATATTTATTAGACAAATTAACATATAATGAAATGTATTTTTTTTTAAAATTAAGATATATGTTCTTGAGGCTTTTTGTTAAATATATGTTGTTATATTAAAAAATTAATAAAATAAAAGTATTTTCAAAATAATACAGGCATTTAATTTTTTTAAAGGACTTTAAATAATATATTATCCTTTGTGAATCATATTTTAAAGTGCTACGTCAAAATTTATAATAGCTATTAAAATATGTTGATCAATTAAAAATCGATTTCAATAATAACAATTTTTTACCAATTTGTTAGCAGAGACGTAATTTAACATAATCAATTCTCTCTCTCACCCCCCCCCCCCACACACAAAGATGTAAACTGTTTATTGATATGCATATTTAAAGATTGATTTCAATATCATTTTTAAATATTGTTTTTTTGAATTAACCTCTATGATTAGTGACATTTGGAAAAAAGTAATTTGTACTCACAAACTTGAATGTCAATATATATTGTATAAAAGTCAATATTTTTTATATCCGATTCTGTTGTAGCACAACTGTAACTTCCAACGTCACTGCATTGAATTTTATGTATCTCATAGCTCAGCTTTGGTTCGATTGATTTATTTAGTTTTTCCATCTTACTGTTCAATATCGAAATGTTCACTGAATCGAATAAATTGGTGGCATCACATTCAATTTTTACCGATGAATTTAATGACACATACGCTATCTTATTGCGACCCACTGCCTTGCTATTAACGAAAATGGAATAGATACCTGTAGAAAATTTTAAGTAGAACTTAAATTAATTTCATATGAAATATTATTAGATAATATTTAACATAGTATGCATTGTTGTTTATTTGAATTAATGTGAATTTCATATGTATCAAAAAATAATCATCTCTAAAAGTGACCGATAAAATAATTTTTAAAATTTTAGATTTTGTTTAATATAAATCTGTCTAAATGGCTATTAATACTCGCGTTAATTGTACTTTAATATTTTTTTTAAAATACAAAAATTGCAATAATATTAAAATATGTTATTGATTGATGAATGCAGTGATTGTATTCTTTCCCGATGTTTGCCTTTAATTGTGATAAAGAAATGTATCCTGCTTATTAAAAATAAACAATTATTTATTAAGATTACTTTACACAAAATATGTTTTTTGCAATAATAACTAGGTTCGATCTATTATAATACACCAATATATATTTTTGGTCATGCAATTCCTAAAAAAAATTCTCATAACATGTCTCTCAATAATATTTCTCCCATCTGTCGTCTGCGTACACCGCTATCCATCAGATAAGCTCCACCCACATTTAACTAACAGTTAGAGCAACAAAGACTCTAGTCTGTGCTCTTGTTCTCTCTCGTCTTGAATATTCTAGCTCTCTTCCTTAATATTCATCAAAACACTTCTTAGAAAAACTGCATAAAGTTCAAAACTTAGCTGCTAGGTTAGCTCTAGCGGCAAAAAAAAAACAACAAAAAAACAACCAACGATTGATCACACCAGTCCACTACTCCAATTTCATAATTGGCTCTCTATACAGGCACTCATTTATTACAAGATGTGTGTTCTTTGTTACAACTATTTTGCTGGTTGCTACCCTTTCACCCTTCAAAAGGTTAGTTCCTCCGCAGACATGCGTATTCTTTATGTTCCCTGAACAAGCAATAAAAATAAGGTGCACTATCTTTCTCTTACTGTGCCCCCAAAAGAATGGATTTCTCTCTTATTACACTTCCACAATATAACGACAATCCCGGACTTAAAAACTGATGTTACGCAATGCTTTCTACAGTGAGAAATTCCTCTCTTATTTTAAGTTGTCGGCTCATTCAAAACAGTGCCTAACAAAGGACTATAGTATAGAGAAATACATTAGAAAAACTACGACATCCAAAACAGTACTAATTACAATGAATAAGATTTATTTAACTATCAATATACTTACAAAACAAAAGAAATATAATTAAAAACATCAACTTAAAACGTATGGTAGACCTTGTACCGGTACACAGTTAGTACAATGAGCCAAAAATAATGTACAATGATGAATGCGAATAAATAAATACGTGTACACAAAAAATAATAGAATTGTCTCGTGAATTAAAAAAAAAAGGAATCTCTCTGAATCTCCCTGAATCTATGAACACCGTTTTTTAAATAAGGGATTACTGACGCATCCAGAAACGGATTACACATTATTTACTTTTCTAGTCAAATCTAGAACATCCCACAATATACTATAAGAAAAAGATACATTGTTTTAGTTGGTATCGGTAGTAAACACGGCAAGATAAAAAGAGATAGACCACGCCCAATACAAACATAGTTTAATTTGGGGTCAAAAAGAGTTCACGGCACGGGGAAAGTTAGACGTAAACACGTCCTACATAAATCCTCCCTCTAAAAAGAACAACAAATATTTTTTTTTTAAATCGAATTTTTGTTTTTCCTGTTAAAGAAAATTAAAGAATGTACATTTCTTCCTTTCAAAATATTGGACTAAAAGCTTCTTAACACCTCATAAACAATAACATAAGTTATATGTACAATAACAATTTGTTTTAGGACAAAGATATCTGCAATTACATTATTATTTTTGACTCTAATATGTTTGATATCCAAATTATACTTTAGTAAAAATAGACTCCATCTGAACAATATTTGATTTTTTTAACCATCTTATTCAACAATGTTTAAGGATTGCGATCAATAAAAACAAATACTAAATGTTATGAAGAACTAACATAAAATCAAATTGATGGAGAGCAATAATTAAACCTAAACTTTCTTTTTTTTAGTGTGGCATAGTTTTTCTGATAGGAGTTAACTTTTTTGAGAAATAAGAGACAGGATGATCTACATTGTGGTCATCTTCTTGAAAAAGAACTGCACCAATGCCAACGTCACTGTCATCTACACCTAATTTAAACTGTTTATTAAAGTCTGCTGCAATGAGAACAGGAGCATTAGCTAGTATATTGTTTAATGTTTTAGAATTCTTCCTAACAGGCATCTTACCAATGAAATTTTTCATTTTTCTTTAACATATTACTAAAGGAATAAGCAATAACTTAGAAATTTTTGCAAAGTTTTCTATAGTAACCAGCCATTTCCAAAAATCTCATTAACTGTTTTCTTTTAGTATGAATTGGAAGTGATAAAATAGCATTTATCTTAGCTTGACCAAGCTTTGAATGACCTTGACCCACTATGTGACCTAAATGTACAACTGTTGCATGACAAAATACTTAATTATTTAAGTTTATTTTTGCTGTAAAAAATTTAATTAGAAATCTTAACTTGTGTACATGATTTTAAAAAATCTTGTCTAAATAATTACATCATCAATATAGGAGCTGCAATTTTCCTGGTCATCAATAATAGTATTTAATAGACGTTGAAATGTAGCTGGGGAATTTTTCATTCCAAACGGTATTATTTTATAAGGGTATAAACCATCTGGAGCACACAAAGCAAATATTTATTTTGTTCTGTCAGATAGAGAAAACTGCCAATAACCGGATAGTAGGTCTATTTTGGTTACATATTTGAATTGTCCTATTTGATCTATAAGATCGACGTTCCTTGGAATCGGAAAGGAATAAGACTTTGTAACTGAATTCACTTTCCCGAAAACAGTGCAAAACCATAACTTTTGTGAGGCTTTGGGACTAAAATATATCGTGACCTATAATTAATATAGCTTGGTGAATGATATTATTTTCAAAGATGTATTTTATTTCAGACCGAATTATTTCACGTTTTTTTACGGAATGACCCAATAGGGATGTTGCTTGTCCGCAAGTGCATTGCCCATTTCAGTATCATATACAGCAATGTTGGTTTTAGTAGGCACATCAGGGAAGAGTAAAACAAAATCTGCGAATACAGACTAAAGAACGTCTTTCTCGGACAATGATAAATGTCCAAGTTTTTTATCCAAGTTGGCCAGTTTTGCTGGATTTTTTTAGTTAGTAATTAACAACTTTTTGTAAGACATCATCAAAGGTTTAGGTAACATTTACTTTAAGTATTGAATTTACAGTTGAGATTGTGTTAACATTAGTTTCTGATGATGGACATTAATGATCAGATATTTTATCAATATATTCTTTTAGCATATTAAAGTGATTTAACTGTCGCTGCCCTTTACGATCTCGTTTTAACACAATGTAATATAAATCATTAAGTTTTGACTAAACACCTTAAGGACCAAAATATCTAGCTTGTAGTGCTTTCCCAGGTATCGGCAAAATCAATAGCACTTTGTTCCCTGAAGCAAACTGTCAGAATTTCGACTTTTTGTCATACCAGACTTTCATTTTAGATTGAGAATCTTTTAAGTGAGATTTAGCCAATTCAATAGCATTAAAAATTTTAGTTTTAAATTTTACAACATGGTGTAAAACTCCATCAGTGTGTGTCGAACCGTATGGCCATATACCATTTCAAAAAGAATGAATCCATGTCTTTCTTGAACTGCTCCTCTTGCGGCGAACAGTAGAATGTTGATTCATTTATCCCAGTCTTTCTCTTCTAGGCAGTACGCTCTCATCATTTTCTTCAACGTTTGATGGAATCGCTCAAGTGCTTCCTACGACTCAGTATGATATGCACTCGACAAGCAGTGTTCTAAGCTCAATTCATCACCTGTTTGAATAGTTCAGACTTGAAGGTCGTTCCTTGGTCAGACTGTACAGACTTCGGAAGGCAAAACATTTTTTAAAAAATTCGTCAAGTCTTTGACGATGTTTGGAGTCTTGATATTGTAAAGAGGAATAGCTGCTGGGAAACTTGTTGACACACACATGATTATTATCAAGTAGTGTTGACCTTATTTTGTCTTTGGCAGACGTCCAACGCAGTCTATAAACACGCGAATGAAAGGTTTTTTAAACGAGGGAATGGGTTGAAATGGAGGAATTGTTATCTTTATCTTCTGATTTGGTTTCTCTACAACCTGACAAGTATGGCATGATCCGCAGTACTAAACCACATCTTTCTTGATTTTGGGCCAAAAGAAGTGCGATGTAATTGTGTGACGTGTCTTGTTTAATGACAAATTGCCTGAAAATGGTGATATCTCTATTTTGGAGAAATTGGATTTCATGGCCCTTGTAGCCGCGCATGCTAGATAAAATTCTGGATCTTTTTCCTGAGACTCCGTGAAATAAGGTTCATAAGTAACGATGGGTTTGGCTATAATCTTACCACCATCTGACTCATTGCTGGCAGCAACGAGATGCTTTCCAATGGTAACGTTGGTTTAACACCCTCAACCAAAGGGCCGGAGACTAGGTCTGATTGGAAGTTGATGAGAAGTAAATGTACATCTATGCATCCCATCTCTACACCCCGTAACAGGATGTTGCTCCCCGTGGCAGTAGATTCAAATAAGGGAAGTATACCTTCAAGTGGCAAGGACTGTGAAGCACCTGCATCTTGTAAGATTTAGATTGATCGTAGACTGCAAAAACAACCTGGCAAAGATACAAATCATTCCAATATGAAAGGCATGAAGTCTTGTATGACATCTTTAATGTCTGATGTAAAATTTTGGACTATGGAAGTTAAACTCTTGTTGGAGTCTTGAGAACATTCGGCTAGAGTAAAGAAAGTTATTATCTGTGTAGTATAGTCAAAACTTGCACACAAGTCCCCAGTAAGACGCGCTTTGAAGTTATAGCTCTTTTTATAGCAAAGCGATCTTGGCGATAAGCTCATAGACCTCACAGTCGTAACTGAAGTCGGTAAAACTAGCTTATTATTCATATTGAAACTCTTTGATGAGTCGTAACAGAAATATGACGAGACGTACAAGCGGAGACTGTGTAGTGTACCAAGATGTAAGGTCTTCTTAGTTTTCTCCTTGAGTTTCCAGCACTCATCCCTCGTATGTCCCTCTTTTTTAAAGTATTCAAATGTGTCTTTCACACTTGTTTCTTTACTGCCAGGCTTGTATGATTTTTGTGGTGGTTAACTGTAATTTGATGTTGTTGTCTTATTATGCCTGTCATAGTTGGTGTGAAATATGTTCTTGGAGAATTGACATGGTGAAGTAATCAGCTAACACTGCTGTCATTTTTGCGTCACCTTCGACATGATCTGCAATATGTTTTTGCACATCTGTGTGAACACAAATCTTGAGTTCCTCCATCAGAATGAGGTTCTTGAAATTTTTGAAGTCTATGTCGATGTTCGTTCCTTGGAGCCATTTGTCCAGGAGTCATTTCTCTCCCCGGAGGATCTCAACATGAGTTTGGCAATCACGTTTCCACAGCTCCCTAAACTTTTTACAGTATGCCTCCTTACACATTCATAAGCTTTAAATATTAAGTATTTTACACATTTGTATTCATCGACCTGTTTCGTGTTCAAGGACACAAAGACTTCGGCTGCCCTTCCGGTCAAAGCTGGTTGAGTAAGGTAGACCACATATTTTCCGGAATGTTAAAATGTGTGCCAGTTATTGCCCAAAATGTTGGTCCACCTTCTTTTCTACAAATTTTGGGATTCGTTTTTCAAATTTAATTGCATCGCAACCGTTACCGGAAGGTACCGTGACTCTATGTTCCACTGATCTCAATTTTGCCGTTATTTCCATTTCTTATAATTTTACATGTAGATCTCTATTTTTTTTCTTCTTTACGTCTCTGTAGCTCTCGTTGATTTTCATCTCATTGTCTCTAAGCTTTTAAGCATGTATTTAAGCTCACGTTCTTTATATCTCTGTAGCTCTTGCTCAATTTGTTTAAGATTCAGTTGGAGCTCCATATTAGGATCATGAGGTTGTGTTACTGAGAACAGTTTATCCTTATACAACATATACTCATCCACAAATTGGACGGTGATCATATCACATATGGTCTTTTTAACTGCCGAATGAGCTACACTTATTCCTAAATCTTTTGCAATGGAAAATATCTCATTTCTAGAACATTTATGTAGTGCCTCCACCGATGGGTTTTCAACATCAAAAACCATTTTGACACAAGCAAAATATAACACTAAGATATATACAAATTTAAGCTTAGTGAACACACTGACAAAAATTGAATTTAAAGGAAAAATTTGCAACTAGCCTTGTTATTAGTATCGTAAAACAATATCGTGAAATTAATTTAATCTGAGTATATTTAAGTAAACAGTGGGTCAAAATCAACAAACACTACATGTATTATTGGTGCAATAAAAAGTTATGGATTCAAATATCCAAGTTAGATCCAACAATTTGTTAAATTGGGGACTTGTAAGAAAAAAAAAAAAAAATGTGGATTAATGCAATTGCATGATTTAATTTGTTACTTTTTTAAAAAAAAATGTTTTTTTTTCCTTTACTGTCAAAGAAATATTCGATATTCATGACAAGGAAAAGCAGTAGAAAATAATGTTATTTAGAAATTTGTCACTCTTAAAAAAAAAGTGGAGTTCGTGCACATATATTTTGCAGTTATGTCATAAAGATATTGAGAAATAAGCTGATAAAAAGGATATTAAAACAAAAACAATTAAACTAATGCATAATATGGTTTTAGGTTTTGATTGAAAAATGACTTGTTCTTTTGTTTGTTGCTTTATATTTTGTTAGGGTTTGTATCTATAGTAACGTGGCTTTTAATATAGTAAAGAAGATTACATGTATACATTAAACTGCAATTGAATAAGGTATCAGTCGCTGTTTGTTCAGTTTAGATTATGATTTTCCAGAATTGTTGCTTACGATAGAAATGTAAATACTGTAAGGAATCAGCCTTATCTCACACTTGTTTCTCAATCTACTTTCTCAGGATGGTAACCTCTTTCACTCTGTCCTTCTTAATTGCAACACACATTGACTGTTTGACTCCACTTTATTGTTCTAATCGACAATCAAGACTCTGACTGTCTCGGGTTAGTGTCTCCTCATGTCTATCCCGACCACCTAACTGTCCGGCCCGCCCTCAGTCCAACTGACTAACACTCTCCGGCTTCGCTCACTTGGCGTACTCCGCTTCGCACGGCTTGTCTCTCCTTCACTCTCCTTAGTTCATGGTTCTCCCCTCCTCAAATCTAACGTCCCCTCTTATAGGTCCACCAGCCAACCGGGGTGTCTCCAGAGATTACCCCCCCCCTACCTTCTTAAGTCTTGATTTATCTGCTACGCGCCAATGGTTTTGCCCCTCATCGTTGACATCCATTGTGCGTAGCCAACCGAGGCGTCTCAGATTACTCCCCCCTTCCTTCTTAAGTCTTGGTTTATCTGCTACGCGCCCCCGCTGCATTCTTCGCCTTAATTTATTTGGTCAGTCTTCGACTGTGGGTTTACCCCGCTCCCTTGACATCCATTGTATCACACGTCTTGATTTATCTGCTACGCGCCCCCGCTGCATTCTTCGCCTTAATTTATTTGGTCAGTCTTCGACTGTGGGTTTATCCCGCTCCCTTGACATCCATTGTATCACACGTCTTGATTTATCTGCTACGCGCGCCCGCTGCATTCCTCGCCTTTGGCTGAGACTGAACTCTCTACAATACTCAATCGTAAATAAGTTAATTTTTTTTTCAAACTAGGAAATTGACTTTAAAAATATGTAAGAACATTTTGTTTTAAATATTTATTGTGAGCTCAATTTTTTCTTTAAAAGAGCTTGTCCTTCTAAAAGATGCATTTCTAGTATAAATTATCCACACACAATTTTTGTTTAAAGATAATTTGAAAAATCTAAGTTAAAATCAGGAATACTTTTTAAAAAGTGAAATATAAAATTTGCGTATGCGAGTTGATCCGAATATAGTTACCTTATCGTGACACCATTTCAAATTACATTAACACACAAAGTGTAGTTAGGACCGATGGTTATTTTAGCAAGGGTAAAGGATTTTTTTAAAGTCACCTTTTCTTATTTTCCCATCATTTGCCAACCCAAACCACCACTTCCCTTGACCCACTCTAACATACCAGTAATTATTTGTCATCAAATCAGATGCAAATTTTCAGATCACGCAAAAAAAATGTAATGACATCTTTTTTATCAACGATCACTCAACCAAGCTGACGCGATAAACCCCGATCAATGGTTACGTTTTTAAAAACACAAATTACGATTAAAACCCAATAAAAATGCCAGCAGAATAAAAAAAAAACAACTGAATAACGAAGCACATAATTACTTCTTTTAAGTCCTTCCAAATATGTTTGTTTAGCAGGGACAAGTATATGAAATGGGTGAATTTTGATGAAAGTATTCGCATCATTTAATGAAATAAAATAAAAAATGTCAATGCGGGTGATAACTATTTTCAAAATTTCCAAGCATTTATTGAGCTTTAAAAAAAGAAAAATGAAAGATTGAAAGAAAGTACGATTACATTATAATCAAATAGCCTTTCAGTAAAAAAAGTTATCAACGTGCACAAACAAGCTTTGGCCTTACGAATGGACTTTGCATAAGTATTAAGTCAATTTTTACTATATGTTCTGTAAGAAAAGCAAATTTAAAACATAAAGAAATAGATAAAATAAATTTTGACTAAGCAAGTTTCATTTAAAATTGAAGTTAAGCTAAGAGAAAATATGCATACAACTATAGCTAACTAAATATATGTCATACTAAAACAAATTTAATCACCAATTACAAAGTTACGGTGTTTTACCATAAATATAATATCCCCGAAATCAAACCATTCTAGAAGGTAATAATTTTACAATACTTCTAAAAGGGGTTATAGAGAAATTATTCAGCTATTATTTTTTTTTAAATGGCCCATTAAAATCGCAAGAAATATGTAACGCCTTATAATATGTTGCAATTGGTGGTTATAACGCCAAAAATACCGAATCTTTAATATTCTACAAAAGTCCATATTGAAAGTTGGATATGGAATAAAAATTAAACCATGAAAATTTTCAAAGTTTAAGTTTATTATTTTTTTTAATATAAAAAAGTGTACTTCTAAACCAGAAATAATTGCTTTTTTTAGTTTGAAATATCAGATACTTTACATGAATTATATAATTTATGTTTAAAACAAGGTTAAAAATAGGCTTGCATTCAATTTTAAACTTGGTGTACAGCCTTGTCTTTTAAAAGGAGATACATTTTAGAACATCATACTTTCACCAGAACATTCTATAAACTTCAGAATATATATTTAAATCAGATGTTGTACCAATTGATAATATAAATAGTAATTTAGAACCCAAAGATACATAAGGATAACATGTAGATTCGTTTAAAGTTTAAAAATAATTAAACTTTGTTGAATACGGAAATTTAAAGGATATCTAAACCATATAAAGTTACTAATATGACGAAAAATATTTATGAAATATTTTAAACAACTATTAAAACTCTATTGAAAGTTACACACTTTAACCCATCAACTATACTTTTAATTCTGAATGATTTTTTCTTTATTCTTATAAGGAAAAAATGTTTGATTTCGTATCACCAGATTTTTTTTTATTTTTAATTACAAATTTGTTGTGGAATCTCCAAATTAGGATCATAACAGAGTCTGTCTGGTTTTGATTACCTGACTTGAAAGCATTCAATATGCATTCCAGCATTACATTTGAAGCACTGTTTTCTTGCGTGAGTCTTACACACTCTATGATGTGTTTAGTTTTAATGGTTCTAACATAAAAATATTGAAGACATTTGGATGGTTTCGAGAAAACTTTACTCCAATAATTATTTGGTTCGGATTTGTTGAAGAAAGAGCAAGATAAGCTCTTACTATTTACTCTTTGTAATCCAATAGAGTATGAACGACAATATAGTGAGTGGGAATGCACCAGCCCAATATTAATCGCATTTCTAAGCTAAAATGGATGTATCACTTTTTGCACCTTTTTTCTGAATTTTTGGACTTTCTAATCCATCTATTCGACCACACAAAACGTGTCTGTTTTAATTCTGTTATTTTTTAGTTCGGAGACATAAATCTCTTCCTTTTTAGCCATACACCATTGTTTCATCTGTGATATTGGGTCATTGGTTTCATGGAATCAATTGTGTATGTGCATATTCCACTACTTTTTCATCATGTACTTTTTAGACCAATAGGACACTTTTTTTTTTTTTATAAACCTACCACACTCTGTTTCCCGGATACCAGTAATATGCATATTTTTCATTACGGAGGATCGCAGTATAAATTTGTGACAAAATATATATTTATAAGTATCAGCTATAACAATATAACGCTAAAAGACAGAAACTATTTAGATACGTTCGCATTCTTAACAACATTATAGTTATTTTCTATTATATATTACGGAAATAACATACATTTACATTGGCAAAAATTATTATATATTCGCCTTTATTAAAAAAAAAAAATGAAGTATTATCATTATAAATTACATATACATTTAAACAATCAACTAAGGAAGTATTTTAAGCATTTTATCCCAATGTAAAAGTTATGAAAAAAAATATTAATAAAAAAAACTAAGTTTTGTATCTTAATAACATTTATCAGGAAAACCAAAACATATGTTATTCTTAGTGCGCATTTTGGTGCGTTGCTAACATTGCAAAATAAAAAAATAAAATTAATTTGATCTATATAAAAACGAAATGACTTCATAGCGCGATTGCATATTTTAGCACCAGCTCTTAGTTTTTTTGATTTTATAACCATGGATGACACAAATGATAATGTATTTTCCTCTTCTTGAAGGTAAAAATAATGAATAAAATGGATTTAATTTTAAATCAACATTTTTCAAAAAATTAAATGCAACTTCAGTTTTGTATTTTTAACATTTAATAAGTTTTTAAACTTTAATAAAAGTTATAAATTAGGGAAAAACTTAACCTCTACATATACATTTAATACGAAAATTCCGTTTAATGCAATCAGTTCAGCGAAACTAGATATCCAATTTGCATTCACTAATGTACTTATCACTCGTCCAAATAAGAACAACGCCTGTAAAAAAAATGTGTTTGCGTAAATAAGGGGGTTACAAAATCGTGTATATATATATATATATTTAAACACAGTTAGCTCGACAGTTTCAATAGCCGAAGCCGGCACACGATACGCTTCAGAATGGATTTGACAAATAATTATATATAGGGGGGAGGGGGGTGTAAAGAAATAGGTTGTGCACAATTTTAGGTTGATGACAATATGTTTCAATCTAATAATAAACAGTTTTCAAAATACATTATATAGTCTCATTGTAACAATTAAGGAAATCAATGATGTTAAAAAAACGTAAGTAAAACACACAATTATACCCACGAATATCAAACCCATCACTTTAAACAAGCGAAAGATTCTTTTTCAAAATAGAAATGTGCTAAGACTTTCTTAGATAGCTTAGATGTGAGGAAAATCCTCGCAGATACCCCAATAAAGTCATGTTCGCTCGACCCTCTTCCAGCAGGGCTCTTGTATAAATATCTGGATGAAATAGTCCCCATCATCACTTATATCATAAATCAGTCCTTAGCTACTGGTATTGTTCCATCATCTTTTAAAGAGGCTATCGTCACTCCACTATTAAAGAAATCAAATCTTTACCCAAATGTGATGGCAAATTACCAACCCATCTCAAATCTACCAATAATTTCTAAAATCTTAGAAAAAGTCTTTCTCCGCCAACTCCTGGATCACCTCACTCAGTTTGACTTGTTTGAACCATTCCAATCAGCATACAGGGTGCATCACTCTACTGAGACAGCCCTGTTGCACGTCGTAAACGACCTTCTGTCTTCTTGTGATGACGGCCAGGTATCGATTTTGTCTTTCCTCGATTTATCGGCAGCTTTCGATACGCTCGACCACGCCATAATGCTCCAGCGTCTGCAACAAACGTTCGGTCTCACTGATACCGTCCTGTGTTGGTTGCAATCGTATCTGACTAATCGGGTCCAGTCAGTTATTTCAAACGGCTTGACCTCGAAGAAATCTAATCTCGAATTCGGAGTACCCCAGGGCTCGGTCCTAGGCTCGATGCTTTTCACGATGTACATTCAGCCCCTGGGTGCAGAGATCAGGAAGTTTTACATGTTGTATCACATGTTCGCGGACGATGCACAACTTCATCAATCCGTGATCACTTCTCAGTTCCCTCAGCTGCTCAGTATGACACAGAAGACAATGGAGTCAGTTAAGCACTGGATGACCATTAACAAGCTAAAATTAAATAATGATAAGACTGAGCTGCGCCCCATTGCGACTGCTCAGAAGCAGAAATCTGCAAATAACACGACATCCATTACTCTCTCAGGTGTGCGTATTGAGTTAGCTCAAAAAGTGCGGTACCTAAGTGTCTACCTAGATAGAAGACTAACTTTTGAAAGTCATATTAACATGCTATGCAAGGCGATTTTTCTGGAGCTGCGCAGGATTAGTCAAATCAGGCCCTTCCTAACAATTGATACAACAAAGACGCTGATGTCTGCATTTGTGCTATCACGCATGGACTATTGCAATGCTCTCATGGTGGGTCTTCCAGCTACGCTCCTGGATAAATTCAAATAGCACAGAATAATGCGGCTCGCATAGTTCTCCGCAAACGCAAATTCGACAATGCAAAAACACTTCTGAGAGAGTTGCATTGGCTGCCGGTGCGTGGTCGCATAGATTACAAAATTGCAAGTTTGTGCTACCGCTGCTTACATGACCTGGCGCCATCTTATCTCAAAGCACTCATGAAGCCTTATGTACCCACTAGAGAGCTCCGCTTATCCGATAGTGGCAAACTCTCAACACCACGTGTTTGCCTTGAGACTTACGGAAAGCGAACTTTCGCATTTGCTGGTCCAACAATTTGGAACGCCCTTCCTGTCGATCTTAGAAACAACCAGACACTGGAGTCCTTTAAAACCGATCTGAAGACACATCTTTTTCGCAAATACCTTCTGGGATGATTTTCTACTTTTTTCCAGTTAATGCATAATGGCTGTGATGCTTAGGGTTGAAATGGCTAGAAAGACTTTGAGATTGTATGCTTCTAAATAGTTTTTGTAGTGTGGCGTTTGTTTTAAATGTGGTAAATTATAGATATGTTTTTTGTTGACTTTGTACCGCGCTTTGAGCCTTTGGGATGAAGCGTGTTTTTTAAATAAATTTTATTATTATTATTATATATAGCTAGATAGCTAGATAGATAGACAGACAGATAGATATATAGATAGATATATAGATAGATAGATAGATGGATAGATAGATAGATAGATAGATAGATAGATAGATAGATAGATAGATAGATAGATAGATAGATAGATAGATAGATAGATAGATAGATAGATAGATAGATAGATAGATAGA
>CAXITT010000131.1:930279-1030104 GCA_964033795.1 Lymnaea stagnalis | reverse complement strand
ATAGATAGATAGATAGATAGATAGATAGATAGATAGATAGATAGATAGATAGATAGATAGATAGATAGATAGATAGATAGATAGATAGATAGATAGATAGATAGATAGATAGATAGATAAATAGATAGACAGTCCAACATATAGACATACTGATATGGAGACAGAGAGCGCACATACAGACATACCCGTCCGCATGCTGAATGACCGACAATCAGACCCACAGACAGACCGACAGACAGATCAACGACAGAACCAGAGATAGACCGACAAATATACCGACAGTCAGACTGACAGACAGACTGACCGACAGACAGACCATCAGACAGACCAACAGACAGACCAACAGACAGACCAACAGACTGATGATGTATATAGAAATAGATATATAGATAAATAGATGGATTGATTGATTGATTAATGGATGAATGGTAGATAGAACGCTTCCTTGAATAGTCGAAGAGTTACTTTTATCTTGTAAACTAAGTTTATACGTATATAAAATTTAATGTATTCATAATATATCTTTTATTCGCTCATATACCATTTATCCGATTGCGTTATAACTTCTATGAGTTGTGCATACACCCGTAGATTTTACTAATTGTACACACATTTTACAATAATCCGTTTTTAGCCAAAGCCCCGAAATTCATTTTTATTTCTTTCATTCATACTGTCATGAGCTGAATATAATTTCCGTATGCTTTGTTATGCTATTCATTGGACGTCAATACAGTTTTGGTAAATTGTTGTGTGCAAGCCTGCAAATTATTTTTCTTATAGGGGCCGTACACATATAATATAAAACAGAGCTATTGCAATGGTGGATGGAATTGAATAAAATACAAGTAACATTTCAGTTAGTGTGACATAATATGTAGGTTTCTGAAATAGCACAACTATTTTACAAGTTGGCGTTTAGGGCCTGGGGAAGGGTGGGGGGGGGCTTATTTTTAATATATAATGGGCAAATCCATCGCTAAAAGTTTTAGGACCAAATTTCGAAAATCCATGCCTCTCACGTGGACAAATTTATTTGGCTGCACAAACTTCGAAAAACCTTCTGTACGCGCTAGACCGAATGAAACTAAAAATATTTATATTTAAAATTACTTTAAAAACATAATAAAATTAAGTTTTTCTTTGAGTGGCATTATTAGCATGTGGTATCTCTAAAAACATAATCATTTGTTAACAAAAAAGCAGAACTGCTTAGTCCGCACATGCCAAAATCATAGTCAATGCTTGTAGATTTGCTTTTATATATTTGCATCAAGGTACATTATACTGTTTGAAAGCAGGATTTTTGTGAACATTATTATCATTAATGTTGTCAACAATATCTTTTTTGTCTGACACTTTGTCAAATCGGTCTGGAGTAAATTCCACAAAACCCATAGGACTATTTTCATCTCCATTTCAAGAAAACCACAGAACGCATCGCCATTTATAATATCATCTATGTCTTACAGTGAACGCGGATGTGACGTCTCATTTACTGTAAAACGCTATAATGAATATTTGCTCATTGTAAAGCGCTTAGAGCTTTATGGTAAGCGCTATATAAAAATGCCTAAATAAATAAATAAATATGTGATCCTAACATGGGTATCGATATATCTCGGTCTACAGAAGCCACTTATCATTAACTTGTTTCTTTTCCAGGAGGAAGTCGACATGATTTTAGCCATCCCGTTTCACCAACTTAGAAATCTTTTTTTACGGTAGGCTTCGGGGACACATTCATAAGCATTTAAAATTAAAAATATTACGAGATGATAATCCTCACTCTTTTCCGCGTTCATGGACTCAAAATTCAACCACTCTACTGGTCCAAACCAGCTGCAGCAAGTTAGACTACATATTTTAGGAATCCAAAAATTGATGCTGTCATTTCAAGCATCGCAAATTTTCGGTCAACCTCCTTTTCCTCATTTATTTTTTTGTTTTAATTTTGCGAATTTAGTTGCATAAGAAACCTGAGTGGTAGCAGTCCTAAGTCTATAATTTCCTTTTAAAAAAAATGACCATTATTTCAATTATTTAAGGTTTTATTTGAAGTTCATAATCGTTTGTCTGCTCTCTCTCTCTATGTATCTATTTCTGGCGTCTAGCTTTATTTCCTCAAATTCCCTATCGTTGTCCTCGTTTTTTCTCTTAGCCTCTTGCTCTATTTGTTTAAGCTTCACTTGGAGATCCATTCTAGGAACATTTGTTTGACAACATGTGGTCGATGAACACATTTCGAATGGTTTTTGTAATGCAGTATGAGCTACAATTATTCCTAAACGTTTAGAAATGGGAAAAAACACAGACAAAATATTTCTTTCAGTAAAATCAGTCAAATGCCCCTACTGTTAGTAACATCAAAATCCATTTTGAGACAGGCAAATTTTAACCTTAAGTTTATAAATGTTTACGCTGAATAAACACAATTGTTAAATTAACCTTTTAAAAAAAAATTAGCTCTGTTATTGGTATTTTAAAATGTTAACGTGAAGTCAAATCAGTTTGAGTATTTTCATGTAAACAGTGTGTCAAATGCACAGAAAAATACTCAATTTACTATTGGTGTGAAAAGAAAACATTTAGGAAATTAAATTTTTCAGGGCGAGCATCCAATTTTTTATTGGTGGTGTTAAGAAAAATATTTATTTAAAAATATACTTGGAAAAGAACACATTATGCTTTGTACCGTTATGTATTTAGAGAATGTAATATCTTATTTTACTATATGGCTCGTATAGAACAGTAAATAACAAAAGAAGATGACATTAATTCAATATGGTAGTAAACAAACGATACCTAACTAGGTGTATTAACAATTAATAATTTAGTAATCTTATTTTATAATTTACATTTTCAAACATAATTAAAACTATGGCTAGGGACTTTAACCACAGTAATGGAGTTTTCACGGTACATTGTTAAAGAAGTAAGTATTAATATATATTGTTTTTTCTCGTTTCGTAAAAGCAAAAACTCTCTTGCAAATGGCTTAATCTCTCTTTCAGCACGTCTCTTGATGTGAATATTTACAGTCTTTTGTACATAAATTTCTACAAAGGTGTTCGGCAAAGTATAAGCACCTTGACCCCTTTCGGACATTCCATAAATGTCTACTTAGAAAGACCAGTTTTTGTTTTTACAAGTAAACAAAGTCAAGAGAGACCATGTGTAATTAATCTACACTTATGGTGTTAACAAACGTATACTCACACATACTTATGCCTTTCTATGAACAGGCCGTCTACAATAATTGTCCACTCATCCCGGTCCTGTGCTTTCCTTTCCCATTGTGTCCAGGTGTATCTCATATTTTGCGTGTTTGCCTCTAACTCGCGTCTCAATGTATTCTTAGACATTCCTCTCCTTTTTCCATGTGGTTCCATGTTAGGCATGGTCTGGTAGTGTAAATTGTGTGTTTTTTTAGCGTATGGCCTATCTACATTTACCTGTTCTTTATGATATCTTCATCAATATGCACTTGTTTTGTCCTTTCTAGTAGATCTTTGATGGTGATATTATTTGGTCATTTGCTTTTCAGGATCTTTCTAAGGCATGTGTTTATTTATGTACTCACTTCCTGCAAACCGCTTACTGTTTTTTTCCTTATTTTTTTGCACTGTTTTGACATTTTTTTAAAAGATTTTGACTTGGTTTTCAGTCTCAGCTCCTCAGACATCCATATTTTTGTTAATAGCACAAATGCTTATCTAGTTTTTTTCAATTCCAGCACATATGTCCGCATCGGATCCGCCATTTGTGTCCATGGTGCTGCCTAAGTAATTGAAGGACTCCATTTCTTCCATTGCCTTTCCTGAAAGACAAATGCGCTCGTGGTTGGATCAGTTTACCTTTATTGTTTTGTCTTGCTTTTATTTATTTTGAGTTCTAGCTTTGCTAAAATGATGGCTACGTCTTTTGTTTTTCCTGCATTTGTTGGTGGCTGTTGGACAAAAGTGCAATGTCGTCTACAAAGTCTAAATCGTTATTTGTTCCCAGAGTGTCTACAGTATCACATTTTTGTCAGTTGATTTTTTCATTATCCAATCAATTGCCAGGATGAATAGAAATGGGTACAAGAGGCATCATGATCTGACTCTTGTTTTGACTGTAAAGGAATCTGTGAGTCTACCTTCTTGGACCACCCTGCAATTCATTTCGTCATATGAGCTCTGAATGATCCTGACGAGTTTCCCTGGTATTCCATAGTGCTGAAGACGTTTCGACTATGTTTCTCAGTCTAGTCTATAAAAAGCCTTTTCATAGACTATGAAATTTATATATAGGGAGATTTCAATTTGATTGACTGGTCTACAATGATTCTTAATGTTTCAATTTGATCTTTGCATGATCAGTTTCAGCGAAAGCCAGCCTTTAGATCTCGTAGATTCTAGTCGACCTGGTCTCTCATTATGTTTAAAATATAACTTTTAAAGACATTTCCTGTCACAGACAACAGTGGGAGTCCTTAATAATTTGCATAATTGATGGGATCCCTTTCTTTGGTATCTTGATGAGGTATCCTCTTTTCCAGTCGTTTGGAACTCTCTCTTCTTCACATATCTTTTCAAACAGAGGGTGCAGCATGTTGACTATTGTATCAACATCAGCTGTCATCATCTCTGCAGTGATGTTATCCGGTCCCGGCGCTATCCTTTTTTTGAACTGCTTGATGGCGAGAGCTATTTCTTCCTTATTAGATGCGCTTTTTTCTCTTTGTAAGACTTTATTTGCTTGTTGTATGTCTGGTGCTTCTGTGGATGGGGAACTGTTTAATAGTCCCTTAAAGTATTCCACCCATCTTTTTTGTTGCTCTTCCTTTAAGTTATTGATCTACTTTCTCTATCTTTGACAGGTCTATTTGGCCTTTTGTATCTCCCGACAACTTTCTTGTTATGTCGTAGAGATTTTTTCAATTTGCCCTTCCTGGCTGCTTCTTCTGCTGTTGATCCTAGGCAATCTATATAGGCATTTTTATCCTTTTTGTATGCTGTTTTTTACCTTTTGGTTTGCTTTTTTATATTTCCCTTGCAGTTTCGTTTTCTCCGCCCTGGTGCAGCTGCTTTTAACTATGCTTTTTTTCTTGTCTCTGTTTTGTTGTTGTTCTTTTTTTTTTTTGCAGTGTGTTAAGTGAGAGTTAGTCTTTGTATTTCTGCTTCACTGATCCTACAACTTCTTGGCAATTGGATGTTACAGACATCTTTATATTTTTCCGTTTTTAATCTACTTTGTCATTTTCTGTTTGGTCTTTGAGTGCTTGAAACTTATTGCTTAAGGAAGCAATGAATTCCTCTCTTTCATGCTCATGAGCCAGACGTGCAACATTGACATTGGTTCGCTTAGGAGTGAGCTGTTCCCAGTTTTTCTTCTAATTTAACTTGAGTCTCGCCTAAACAAGATGAACATGGTATGCGACATCTGGTTTTATTTTTGCTCATACATCTTGTACAGACTCTGCTAGTTTTTCTCCGTTTTCATTCATGTGTCCTATGCTGTGGCGTCCTATGATTTCCTCATTCCCACTGGTTTCCTTTCCGATCTTGGCGTTTAGGTCTCCCATTAAGATGTTCAGGTCTATATTTAAGAATCTATATATTATTGCGTGTAGTCTATTGTAGAATGTTTAATTCTCTTCTTCTTTGCTATCGTTGGCGGGTGCGTAACACTAGATAATGTTCATCTTTATTTTTTTTTTCTTGGTTTATAAGGCTGCTGTTATTATCCTTGGTCCATGTGCTTCTCATCCAACCAATGGATCCTGTACCTTCCTTGACAACATCAAAGCGACTTATTGTGTGTGCGGGGTAGATTAACAATACTTCAGACAACAAAGGCATTTGCCCAACTTGTATCCATCTCATTTCACAGATGTCAAGCAGTGTAAGTTTGTACAAACATATGGACATCTAAATTTCATGCACTGGGAAATATGACGTAAACAAATCACCCATATAACACACACATAAATGCATACATAAATAAATGCATCCATTCATGCATACTTACACCTACAAAAACACACATAATTAAAAAAATTGATGTAAATACTTATTATAAAAAGTGTTGGACTGCAATAAAGCTTTAAAATATATTAATAAGACATGAACAAATTGTGTCAATAGAACAATATGAGTTAGCTTTAATAATAAATGTACATTATACAGAATTAAACGTTTCGGCACATGCCTTCATCAGTACAAACAAACACAACACATTTAAATAAGTATAAATTAAATTTACATAATGTCAATATATATATCCTACCTAAAACAGAAAATTATAGGAGAGGGCGCTTAAACCTGACAAAAACAAAGTAAAGAGATGTAGAAAGGAAGTGATTCAAACATAATTGGAAAAACCAAACAGGAAAAAGACATGGCAGCTAAGTAAAACTATGGATTTGGTTCAATCCATATGGGGACAACATACTTACATTTATCCAGTTTTAATGTTTTATTGTTTTCCAAACGCCTACGTAAGCTGTATGTACCTTGTTTTCCACAATCATATTTTTTCAATACGAATGTTTCTACTATTTCAATGTCACCATGTAAGTAACGATAAACTGTTTTGGGGTATTCTGACCTAAACACAATGCCTAATGAACTGTTGATATGTGCGATATATGAGTTGTCTGTCATGCCAATTAAGCCAATGAAACGCAAATCATTTTCTGGAGAAAAAAAAATACATATAACTAAATAATTTTAGAGATATAACATGCATTTTTCAAAATAATTGTTAGAAAATACGACATGAATCATAAATAAATCAGTCAATGCTTTAACTCCCACATATTAATGCATATGTTAATTGATGTATTAATTGTATCACTTTCAAGCAGACATGTATTTCATTATTAAAGAATCGTTGTTTTTTTTAAAGGATGTACCACCTAAAACAAGTTTACTGTATGTTATTATCAAATTCACTATTTTAAATATACCCGATGAACAGAAATTATGTCTGGTCGAACATTTGGAGAAAGACATATTATTACATTTATAATAAACACATTCAACATATTTTACAGTATACAACAGGAAAATACATCAATTTTGTTAAGGAACTTGTGAAATTACGAATCACGATTATTTTTCTAGATAATTGTCTTAGAAATTGCAGTTGTGAATTTAAAAACTATAAGAGAAGAGGTGTGCAATTTGTATTAATAAACTTACTTGTTAACCAAATGCCCCGTTTTTTTGGCAAAAAACTGCTCCTTAACCGCGAATATATCTACAGCTCAATGTTAAACATTTTTTCAACAAAACTTTTTTTTAAAAAAAAAACATTTATCCTTCTTAACAACATACATGATATATATATATATATATATATATATATATATTAAAAATGTTTTACTACGAATACTAAATTGTCCACTACCAGACTGGCTTTTCACTAAAACTGTTAAAAATATCATCTTTATTTTTACTATAAGAGAAGAGGTGTGCAATTTGTATTAATAAACTTACTTGTTAACCAAATGCCCCGTTTTTTTGGCAAAAAACTGCTCCTTAACCGCGAATATATATACAGCTCAATGTTAAACATTTTTTCAACAAAACTTTTTTTTAAAAAAAAAACATTTATCCTTCTTAACAACATACATGATATATATATATATATATATATATATATATTAAAAATGTTTTACTACGAATACTAAATTGTCCACTACCAGACTGGCTTTTCACTAAAACTGTTAAAAATAGCATCTTTATTTTGACTGCTGGAAACACGAGGAGACTAGCGATAGTTATCATTGTTCAACAAGGGCGAATTTTAGTATTTATTTTTTGGCACATATATTTTTTTGGAACTCAGTTCCTAACCTTCTGTAACTATGATGGAGACAACTGAGTAATTCTGTTTTTTACTTTTTAAATGTTAATTTTTTTTTTACATTTAGCTGCCCTTGCTCAATATAATAAAGTTTCCATATAAAGATTAAGACCTAATTAAGGTCGTGTTACATATTGATTAGCTTAAAATTTGACAAAACGTGCATACACACAGCGCTCATGATAGGAATATCAATTTATTACCATTACCCCCCCCCCCCCCCCCCCCCCTAACCCTACCCCTAACCCTAACCCTAACCCTAACCCTACCCCGTTTCCCAAATTCTTGCAACCACTAAATTTTTCAGGCCTTCGAAATATATTGATATATCAATGACAACCCCCTTTTACGCTTCAGATTTATTTTACCAATTAGTAATTCAGAAAAACAAAGCAAATATAAGGCAGTAAACATTCATGCTTTGTTTTAAGAATCTTATTTGGCGCAGTTATTGGAATTGTATTTCGTAAAATCAATCGCATTGTATATTTATTCATTTTCCCTCTTTGGAAAATACGAAACATTTATTTTTGTGGCTAGAGTGTGAGATTCAAATTCGAAAGTATAAGTTATCAGCACTAACATGTCTAGTGCTGCGTTTCAGCTGGAGAGGATTGTGGTAAGAGGTTAAATTAGCCGTCCTTAGATTTTGCTAGCTACAAACAAAGGCGAAGTTAAGATAAATAAAAAAAAAGCACTAATAATATAACAAAATCGTGCTGAAAGAATTGCAAGTAAACAAAATATAAGCAAACGAAATAATAGCAAAAAGAACAAACAAACAAAACCAAACAAAAACATGTTTTAATACGCTGACGAAAATTGTCTTTGAAAAAGTCTAATTATTATTGCTATCCAATTATTAATATTTATTTTGCAGTTTTCTTTTCAAAATGCCACAAACTAATAATATAGAATTTAAAAAAAAATATATATATCAAGAATATTTATTTAAAATCAAGCCTATTCTTTTTTTTTTTTTTTTTTTTAAAAATTATACTTGAATTTTGAACTGATAGTAAAAAAATGCCAAGATGTAATTCTTACTGTCGTGTGTTCATCTAACCTTGGATGTCAGTAGTTTACTTGTTGGATATTACTGTCTCGCACAAGTGCCAATGACAACAATTGGTTCCAATAAACCAACAATAACTCTGTAAGTTTATTCACCATAACTACCTAATTTACGTCATATAATTTATAATTAATGGTCAAGACGTTCCTGCAAAACACCCAGCAACACACAATAAATATCAAACATAATAGATATAGGTACACATATAATCTCTAAACTAAACATTTTTCCATAACAAACATAACAACATTTATCTACACATAACAGTGATTCTCATACCCTTGACTAAGTATTATTTTTGTTTTAAAATTTAAAGAAAAATCTAATTTACTTACCATAACGGAAACGTCTTTTAAAATGCGCATGTTCTTGAATCTTTAACTGATATGTCTAATTGCTTTTCTGGTCTGTCATCTGACATATTAATATGTCTTTCACTTCATATAAGTCGACATTTAAGATTATCTCATTTATATTAATCTCTTTTTGTAATACTTTATCCATTTGGTCTTTAATTAAAATAACTTGTGAATCGACATCTGAAAAACATCTTATTTCACACCGATAATAATAGTTGCATGAAGTTATCCCTAAAATATAGAGTAAAAAAGAAAGAAATATAGTAACTAAAAGAGTTTTTTTGTGTGACAGCTCCATAATTATAAGAATAGGTTGTTTTATCATTTTTAGTATTACGATAAAGTTAGACACCACTGAATAGTAGACTAACTAAAACTGCAAAACTGAATATATATATATATATATATATATATATATTATTTATAACTAATACGACAGGAGTAGCTTTACTCGGTAGTGTTACAAATGTTGTCAGAAGTAGGATTTTAACCCAAAGCTACAAGTGTAGACAAATGGGTGTCGGTTCATTTGTAACGCTATAAGGTGTCAAATTTTAAAGATATTTTCCTGATATGGAAGCATGAGGCAGATAGAATGGTTTTCATTACCATATACTTTATTTACATAATACAATTAACAATATGCAATAAATCCACAGGTTGGAATAAACTAATTATCTTGATCTCATACACTTCATGATCTTTATAATTCAAAAAGATAGAAGATTGCTATTCTGGTCCTATGACATATTTACTTAAAATGTTGCAAGAGCAAAAATTCATATTAAGAATCGAGTCTTATCGTTCCAAAATTCCATTACAAATTTACTTCTCCTCTTTGCAAATGACATTCAAAACTTTATCTTAATACTAAAAATAACGAAAAAATATTTTTTTGTAAATAAGGAGCTGTTACAATTTGTTTAAAATTTGTAAATAATTATTTTTATTATTTTAAATTTCAATGCAATATTTTTTTAAAAAAATATATTGCAAATAACAAAATAAGTTTTAGACGGCATTTTGTGTCTAAATAAAAATCAAAACGATGACTTACGTAGTGGTGTTAGCGAAAAAACATAATCGATCCCGTAGCTCTTATCAAAGGTTGCGTTTAGTATGTACTGACCATAGTCTTCTCTTGTGACATTTGAAATTTGTATTGTAAAATGAAAGTGAAAGTCAGAAATGTTATTGTGTGTTACAAGAACTTTATATTTTCTGTGGAACTTATGGATGATCTCCCCATTGAGGCTGGCCTTCACATATCGATACCTGCTCCTTTCCATCATAAAACAAAATGTCACGGTAACGTCTCTATCAACACGTGCAAAAACTTCTTGTTGGAGCTCGTTGTTATCACATAATCTTGGCTGACCTTTTAAAAATTTTAAATGTATACAATTTTATCTGTTTTGAATATTTTGTTTCATATAAAAAGTTTTCAAAACATTTAAAGACAATTAATGTAACAGTTAAAACAGAATATCATATACATAATTATAAAGAAAGAGATATATATTCCGAGTCATGTTTTTTAATTTTTTAATTTTTAATATTCTTAATTATTGTAATCTGTATTGTGCGGGCATCTTTTTAAACATCTTTTTATTTTTAAAAGTAACATACTATAATGTTTTGATTCATTTTATTTTTAATAATTCATCATGAAAAGAATTCGGTATTAAAACGAACTGTTTTATCTTGTTTCGATGGGTAAATACGCGGGTGTATTTATTGAATAGAATTCTTATTTGTTAATGAACGAATTCTAAGGAAACATAGCATGTTGTGTAAGACTAACTTTATAAATTTTACCCACTTCATCTTTTATGTCTCCAAACATCTTTTCTTTCTTCTTTCAAGGCCTCATTTGGCACTTTTCAAAATAAGGAACGAAATAAAAATTTAACTTTACCATCTAATCCAGCTAATTATCAGACTACTGACACACAATTCGTGGATACTTTCTATGCATGTGTCAATGTTTCTTTTACAAGAAGCAACAATGTTTTTTTTTAAAGTTATGCTTCAAATATTCATAAAGAATGATCAAAATAAAGTGTATGGATTTTACATTAATATGGCTAATAAATATGATGACACGCACTAATAAGTGCTCTATCTTAAAGTTGACGATATTTTTTTGTACTTGGCGATATTCTCAACTGTTTTTTTTTTTCGGAAAAAAATACATTATTAAGTATATTATGCTAATTCGCTTTAATTTTACTCTTATATCACAAGTAATGTGCACTTATTTTGTGTATAAATTGTTAATATTAAAGTCCTAATGAACGTAATTTGTTATAGGTTACATATCAAACTTGTGATACTCCCTTCTCACGTAAATTTACTCTATAAATTTAAAAATAAAAGTTTAAAAAAGATCCCCCTTTCCACCCCCCCCCTTTAATATTAAAGTTCTAATGAAAGTAATTTGTTATAGGTTACATATCAAACTTGTGATACACCCTTCTCACGTAAATTTACTCTATAAATTTAAAAAAAAAAGTTTAAAAAAGATCCCCCTTTCCACCCCCCCCCCCACTACACAGAAGAGCATTTTATGTACAGCCTTGCAAGATGTCATATTTATAATGTAATGTTCAACCCCCCTTCCAACTTTTAATGAACTGTAGTTTCTTATAATGATTAGTGATACAAAACGTATTTGTTTTGTATTTTTTAATATTTTGATTGTCTAAAATAGTTAATCTTTTGTTGAAAACAAATTTTAAGCCCACCTTTTTTCTTACATATAAAAGCTTAATTTATAATTCGTACACAAATAAGAGTGAACTGAAAACCAATTTAAATTTGTAAACACTTAAAAAAGTTACAAATTTTTTTCCTGAGAGACATTTTACTTTTTTTTGTTTACAATTTACCATCTAAATTTTACGATTGCTTAAATACATCTCTTAAAATGATCACAATTAAACTCTCCAGGAAACATCTGTTGATTAGAGAAATGACCATGTCAAATTTGGTTGTGATCTGTTGTTTACATAGTAGATTATGTAAATCATAATTGAATTCAGAAAGCCTTGATTAAATTTAAGGCTTTTTGTGAACATAAAATAAGTAAATGGGAATGAATACTTTGTGAATATAGTTTAACCACCTGTGTATCGTGTATGCCATATATCATTATTTGTTTTAATAAATGTTGAGATCTTAAATGAGAAAATGGATGCGTTCTGTCCTTCACTGAGCCTTGCCTTTTCATTTCACTAATATGTCATAGTATTCTAATTAATAGAGAATACAAGCAAATATATCACATTTTAAAAAAAAATAAACAAAAATAAAACTTAATTACTTACAATTCTTAACGTATAGATAGATCTGTTTATTTTCACCCCAGTCATCAAAAAAATTAAAGCTATAGTGGGAACTGTTTTCACATAAAAATGCTCCTATACTTTCACACCCGACATTAAACATAACAAACGTTAATTCATCATAAGAACGATAGTGTGTTGTATTTGATATATTAAATTCATTAATATTTATACTTCTAGTATAGTTAACATTTATTTTACACACAAATGTGATGTCCCCATTAAAAGGAATTAAAATTGAATTATTAACATCCTGAAGATTTCTCATTTCAGCTGATATCTCTACATCTAGATCTGAAAAAAATTAAGAAAGGATTTATACAAAATTATATTTAAAAAGAAAGAAAAATAGTTATTCTTAAAAAATAATTGTTACAGATATAAACTTGCTTTACATTATTGTCTCAGATCAAATATTGAGATAACCATTTGTTTCAGATAATGCTTTGTTTAATATAAGTTAAGATCATCAGGGAATTAATTAGGAATAGTATGCCATGCGCAAAAAAAAGCACGTGGACGAAATTAAATAGCAGTCTGTGTATTTTCATTATTGGCTCGTGTAATATCACACAACATCTTAATGATGACTCAACAGATCTAAATGGAATATAAATGTGAATTGAATAAGTTATATGACAATAATATGTACTGTATTTTATAGAGATGTATTTCCTACTGTCTCTCTCGTCAATCAATTCGTGACACTAATTTCTAATGCCTTGTGTTATCCAATATTATGGAAGACTGTAAATACAATACTGAAACTTAATTATAAGTAAAAAGTGTTATTAAGTAACTCTCGACACCACGTGTTAGCCTTGAGACTTACGGAAAGCGCACTTTCGCATTTGCTGGTCCAACAATTTGGAACGCCCTTCCAGTCGCTCTCAGAAACAACCAGACACTGGAGTCCTATAAACCGATTTAAAGACACAACATCTATTTCGCAAACGCCTTCTGGGATGATTGTCTCCCATATTTTCCATTTAATGCATACTGGCTGTGTTGCTTAAGGTTGAAATGGGTAGAAATTATTATTGTTATTACCCAATTGTTACAATTATGTACAGTGGTGATACGTTGTTTTTTTTTGTTTCTTTTTTAAATATAATCCTATATATAATATCGAAAGGACAGCTTTAGGACACGAAATGTTCTAATTAAATGGAAATATAGGATAATTTAAAAGCCGTACTGGCTAAAAACCTTAATTTATTTCAAGAAGAAAACAGCCCTAGAAAAGGTGAACAAAAATGGCTTCGATATCCAGTAAGTTAATAATAAATAGTGAGACGAGGTTGTACATGTTACCAACGGCTTCAAGCAGGGGGTTAATTTTTGTTAAGTAAGGTCAAACATATTCAAAATTCAAATATTATATAACAAAATAATAATGGACGTCTAACACTTATTGGTTAAAATGTATTTGATTCCATATTGTGAAATTGTACACCAAATCCAAATAATTGACACTGAATTTTTATTGTGAACTATCAAAGGCGTATATATTTACAACAGTTAGTTACTTTAATGTTTAAATAATAGCCACCTTCATTAAAATTTATTTCACAAGCGTTTCCACCTTAGTAATTTGCTGAACACTGATACAAATTAATGAAATTCATATACCGGGTAACTAATTTTTTTTAGATAATAAAAATAAAAAAATTATTGTCTCTATACAATTTAAGAGAAATGGACATGCGTTACACGGGTGATAATGGGAGCCATGTTATGGTAATATCTACCTGCTTTTGCGAGGATTCGACATCTAAATAATCCACATTTTAAATATGTAATTGAATCATATTTATGGAACAAAGTTTGATTTCCTTTATACTGACGGGAAAAAGCTTTTACATTTTATCCTTCCCAACATTCATTTAACCTCTAGTTAAGTGCATACTTATGTTAATGTAATCACAACTGCTTAAAATATTTTTAGACGTATGCAAGATGTATGCCTTTATTTCGAAAAACTGACTTCAAATAATTTATTTCGACCAAAACATCGATCATATTTATTAAATTTACAAGATTATGAGTACATCCTCTTTTATTCTAATAATACTTGTTTTCGAGAGAAAGAAAATACTTTATTTCATTTGATTTAAAACTATTTCGATACGTATTTCTGATGTGTTACTTATTTTAACTTTGATATATTGATTTACTCATGAAATGCACTCACCAGTTATGTGGCATATTGATACGTGTCTTCAGCAAATTCCAAAATATGCATTCCCACACACTAAAACAATTGATTACAATATTGATAAGCATTGAAATCATACTCGTTGCAGTTACAGCTTTAGGAAGTCCATGACACTTAAAAATGTGTTGTCTTTTTTTGTCCGTCGAGATCGACTAGGACGATCGTGTCATCCAATTAGTGGGGAGAGTGGGTTACGGTGAGCTCGTAGGTGGCTTACCAGTCCGATCTGGCTTGGAATAATACCTTGCGCCGAGGGCAGGGGAAATTTGCTAGTCAGTGATCTAATATTGTTGTTTTGGGTCAGTCTGCGTGTCTCAGCTGTGGTTATTCTAGTGGCTTCATGAGATTTAACCCTTATTTTATAGCCACTCTCCACCTGGCTCTGTCCTAGGCTGTCTCTATCAATTTAGTATGGTTGATGCTGAAAGCCTTTAAAGTAGCTTTAAGTGAGTTTTTGTAACGCTTTTATTGACCTCCTTGTGAGCGCTTGGCTATATTGAATTATCCGAAGAAAATTAGTTTTGGGAGACGTTCGTCTTCAATACGGGCTACGTTTCCCATGCAACGGAGTTGAGACTGCATCAGAGTGGTGAAGAAACTAGGTAGGTTCGCTCTAGGACCTATGTGTAAGGAAATTTGCCTTGCCACCTGATCCAGAGGCCATTCCTAAGGCAGGTTATGTAAACATTACTCAGTTTCTTAGCGTGACGCTGGTAGAATGTCACGTTTCACATCCTATAGAGCAATGTACAGAGGACTGCTGCGCTATAGACATGCATCTTTGTTTCTCGTCCAATAACTATTCTGTCCCAAACGATGCTAAGCTTGCCAAATATGGCACTAGCTTTTGCGCGGCTGTCATTCATTTCCTTCTCCATGACGACATATACGAATAGTGTGTTGCCCAAATAAGTAAATGTATCTTCCGCGTTAAGACGCTGACTGCTGATGATAATGCTGTGTTCAACGTAGGGCTTACTGGGAGTCTTCTTTGTGTTGATTGTGAGGCCAAAGCAATCGCAGGCCTTAGAGAAGACATCAACGAAGTAGTAAATGGTGGATTTGATCGTTGATGGTGTAATGTTTGACCTTTGATTTAACTTAAAGCCTCTTTAGGTTTAAGATTGATCCATTGGTTCGAATACTGTTTTGCAAGCCCGTGGTTGAGTCCTTGAATGCAACAGACAGAATCGCAGAATACATAATACCGAAGAGTATGGGAGCCAGGACACAGTCCTGCTTTACACCATTCAATACAAGGAAAGCTTGAAATGACTCACCTTGTCCCGCACTCGGCCATCATACTATCATGCAGTTGATGGATGATGCTGATGAACGTTTCTAGGCATCCGTACTTCTTCACGATTTTCCACAAGCCAGCTATTGTGACCCAGATAAAAGCCTCATTTAGATCGATAAATATAAAATACAGTTCCGTATTATGCTCCAGATATTTCCCTTGTTGCTGCCTAGCAGCAAAACCATATCAATAGTTTCGCGATCTTTGCGGAAACTGCCTTGACTTTCAGGTAGGAGATGTAAATCCAGTAGTACATTCAGATGGTTTAGAAGGGCTTGGGCCAAGATCTTGCCTTAGATGGACAGCAGTGAAATTTCGCGGTGGTTGTCACAGGTCATTCGGTTTTCTTTATGTTTTAACAGGTGGATAATTGAGGCATCTTTGAGGTCTTGTGGTATAATTTACAGCTACCAGATGCGCTGGAATAGATGCAACCACTTATCAGTCAATGCTGGTAAACACTCTTTGTAGATTTCGTAAAGAATCAGATCTTAACCAGGTACTTTGCCATTGGCGAATTGCTGTCTGTATTTCAACCAAAGTTGGGACAGCGTCAGTGACTTTTTCGTTGGGACCCTGGGCAGTCTTTTAGTGGCCTTATCATTAATGGTGAAAGGCGCATTCAGCACACTCTCAAATTGTTCTGCCCATCGTTTCATGATTTTCTCCTAGTCTGTGATAAGTGTCCTCCTGGTGGGAGTGAAAGGGAAGTATGGTATTTGAGAGTTCAACAGCAACTGTCTACTGCTACATAAGACCTTTTCTTAACACGACCTTCTAAAAATCAAACACCACCTTCATCCAGCCTACAAGCGACAGGACCTTCTGGATGCATTCCCCTTCAAAACATTGGCACTTAATATATAATGTCATCGTCAGAAATAGGGACCGGCAGGACGTGAGTGTGACTAAGTCCATGTTCGGCGCAGAATGTTGGACATATCACTGCATCATCCTATCAAAGATACAAATTCGCATCCAACTAAAGAGATGATATTAGGCCACTAAAGCTCCGAAACGCCTCAACATCGGTAAGCTGAAGATATCTGATGTGAGACACACCTTTTTTGACAATCTGGATGAACGCCTTTGTACCATCACATTTGTAAACCAAAACGCGGAAACAGCGTAGTCCACACTTTTTGAAACGGTTCATAGCACAGCCGCCGAGAGCTTCAGACCATCTAACATGAAACACAATGATTGGTTTGATGAAAACAACACAGCTATTTATTTGATACTTGAGGAAAAACTTCAGGCGTACAAAACCCTTCATGATGATCCTATATCAACAGCCAAAACAGCTGCACTGAAGAGCATCCGCAGCAATATCCACTTTCAACTGCGCAATATGCAAGACTCCTGGCTGAATGCGAAATCTGATGTGTTTCATGGGTTTTTAGACAAGAAAGACATGAAAAAGCTTCTACAGTGGCCTGAGCGAAATCTATGGAGCTACCACCTCAGGTTCTTCCTCTTTCTTATTAGTGCAGACATTTCTATACTAAGCACAGACAAGGTTTAAAACTATATTAATATATCTATTATAATTATATTATAGAGTTAGAAAATGTTCATAGGTTATTTAAATGTATTTAATGGAATAGCTTCGCATAATTTGTATATAAATTTCAATAACAATGTTACATTTGAAACATACTCGGCTTAGTAGATTTTTAAAAGTAAATCAAATATAAAGTGTAAAAAAGAAGAAAAACAATTAAAATGTTTTGTGTGCTGTAACGGACAATGTTTTCACATGAAAACAGAGAGGTAGCATGAGTGAACAGTGAATTGTGTTGACCATGTATTTTGAGGACATAGAGAGGACATAATTAGAATGCAGACAGAAGATAGGCAAATTCAGGACATTAAAAACAAAAATAAGGACAATAACACAATTTATAGAGGACATAATTACACAATAAAACATAATATTCTAATTAGAAATTTTGAGAAAGGTGAAATAAAAAAATCTCAAATAATAGTACCATTAATACTCAGAAACAAAATACTCAACCATGCACATGACAGTCCTTTGGCTGGACACATGGGTAAAAAAAAAAACATTAGAAAGGGTCACACAGAATTTTTATTGGCCAGGCATACACAAGGACATAAAGAAACACATAAACAAATGCATACCATGTCTGACAAAAAACCCAATACACAGTAAACACAGAGCACCCATACAACCCACAGACAAAATAGGTAGAAACTTTGAGAAGGTAGCTATAGACATCATTGGTCCTCTTAATCCACCATCAAATAAAGGACACAAATTTATTTTAACCATGATTGATATGGCATCTAGATGGTCAGAGGCAATTCCCCTCAAAAACATTAATTCAGAAACAATTTGCATGGCATTATTAGATGTATTTACAAGACATGCGTTCCCTGATAAAATATTGTCAGATAATGGAACACAGTTTACTTACAACTTAACCAATGCAGTTACAAAAATGCTAGGTATAATACAAGTGCATTTCACAATATATAGACCAAAGGCTAATGGTATGGTAGAACGATGGAACAAGACACTAAAAACAATGTTAAATAAAACAACAATAGACCACCCTAGAGATTGGCACCTATATATACCAATGGTCTTATTCGCCTATAGAGAGAGTATACAAGACACCACTGGGTACTCTCCATTTGAGCTAATGTTTGGGGCCAATCCAAAGGGACCGTTAACTCTTTTTAAAGAAAATATTTTAGGCCAGAAAGGCACACAACAAGACACATTTGACATAATTACAAAAATTAGAGAGAGGATTACATATGGCATAGAAAATGCTAAAGAAAACACTGATAGGGAGTCTAAAAGACAAAGACATATAAAGAATACACATAGATACCTCAGAGATCTTAAAGTACATGATAAAGTTTTGGTATGGTTGCCAAACAATAATGGACAAAAGATTTGGCAGGGTCCGTTTACAATTCATGACAAGTTAAATTTAGTTGATTATGTAATTCACATGAAGGGTGAATTGAAAGTCCTACATGTGGACTTGCTCAGAAAATATGACTCTGTTCCTGAAGAGTTAGAAACCATCAGTAATGAAATAAGTAGCACAGCCACCGTTGCTAGTGTTATACAATTAGAAGACAATGAAAATAACACCACAACAAACAGACACTTAACAACAATTCTAAAAGAATACAAAGATGTCATCACAGAGAACATAGGACACACTAGCAGTTTAGAACACAAGATAATATTAACACAGGAACCCACATTCAAACACAAAATCTATCCAATTCCATATGCATTTAGGGAAGAAGTAAAGAAAGAACTAAATCATTTAATACAGACTAACAAGATTAAAAGATCAGATTCACCAATAGCATCACCCATGGTAGTAGTAAAAAAGAAAAATGGCCAGTGCCGGATATGCTGTGACTATAGGGAGTTAAATAAAATCACACAATTAGATGCAGAACCCATGAGGGACACCAGAGAACTACTTGAAGAAATAGGCTCCTCCACATTATTCACACACTTAGATTTAAACAGAGGATTCTGGCAAATAGGCATGCATACAGATTCCATGCCTTTGACTGCATTTGCCACAGAGGAAGGCTTGTTCGAATGGACAGTAATGCTATTTGGTCTAGTTAATTATACCGCAACATTTTCTCGATTCATGCGAATCATGCTAGAAGGCATACCGAATGTCGTACATTTTGTCGATGATATCTGTATTCACACTAAGGATATGAAGACACATATAGAGACTATAAAAATAGTACAAAACAAATTAAGAGCACATGGAGTTACAATAGCATCAAAAAAATTAAAATGTGCACAAGAGGAAATAGAATTTTTAGGATTTAAAGTCGGTAAGAACACAATTCAGCCGACAGAACACAACAGAGGAAAAATACTAAATATAAAAACACCACACACTCAAAAAGAAGTGAAAGCCATTCTAGGTTTGTGCAATTTTTATAGCACTTTTGTTCCAAAATTTTCTGATGTTACACTACCCTTAAGGAAACTAATAAATAAAGATAGCAAGAAACAAATAGTATGGACGGACGAATGTGAAAATACACTGAGAACAATCAAAGAAATTTTCCAAAGTGACAACATATTGTTATCACCCAATTTTAAACAGTCTTTCACTCTAGTTACAGACGCCTCCAACATTGGATTAGGAGCTTGCCTTATGCAAGAATACAATCATAAATTAAGACCCATTACCTATTTAAGTAGAGCATTAAGCAGAACTGAAATTAACTACTCAACCATTGAAAAAGAATGCTTAGCAATTGTGTGGGCACTTACCAAACTACAGAAATATCTATTAGGCAGAAAATTTACATTATTGACTGATCACAAGCCATTAATGGCACTAAATAGAAAGAAGATAGCAAACAGTAAAATAAACAGATGGTCGTTGATACTATTAGATTATCAGTATGAGATAAAGACAATAAAAGGAAAAGACAATACAGTAGCTGATTTCCTTTCCAGACACATTGAACATGCAGACAATGACAAAGACACTGACTTAAGACACATTAGTCAGACATTCTAAATGAATATACACACATACGTTCACTCAGTTTTTTGATAAGACACTTGTACATATCAATTTTTGTAAATGAATATCAGATTTTAACCAATTGTAAATTTTCTAATGCAAAATTTAAGGTTGTTACATTCATTTTGCAGTGTTTATTATTCATTAAGATGTTAATGTCACTTCACATTATCATACATAAAGATTTTAAGAGGTTGTCATTGGTGATTTTTTAATTTTTTGCCAGGGTAAATGATTCACTATTATTGTGATATTAACAGTCAAATGCCCTGTATTTCATAATGATGAAATGTTAATGTTGTTACATTTATTTGATTGATAGATGTGAGATTGAAATTTTCTAAGAGACATTATCATTATTTCAACATATAATGCCAGATTGGTGGGGCATGTAACGGACAATGTTTTCACATGAAAACAGAGAGGTAGCATGAGTGAATAGTGAATTGTGTTGACCATGTATTTTGAGAGGACAATGTGAGCTCCACGTTTTGGAGAGTAAAATTTTGTTTTTATCAGAGCGGTTGTTTTCCACGCTTTGCTGGTAATAAAGTATGAGTTGACTGAGATAGTGAGAGCTGAGCGCAGAGCAGTAGAGAGCAGTAGCGTGAGAGCTGTGTGATTAGACAGTTGAGCTGAGTTATAGTAGTGTGAGGACGTGTCTTTCTTAATGATGGAATACTATAGATATATATGTGAAATTACATTCATGCAAGGATTATTTATTAATATTATCAGTATAAAGTGTGTTCAATAAAGTACTGTAAGTTTAACCAGGATTCAGTATTCTTATTTGCGTGCCCGGATGATAAGTGGAAGAATGAAGAAGTCTTAGTCGGCATCCTGAAATATCAACATAACATAAGTAACCATACTACTGACATAACCCACAGCATAAGAAATAAGATCCCACGCCATGTCAGAGTAGATGTGTTACATGTGCCCATAGAAAACATTTATTTTACGAACGATTAAACGCAGCGTTTATGGGAAACAAAGTTAATTCTGATAAATTTATAAATTACTAGCGAGTACCCGGCATGCGTTGCAATGCCACTCAAAGAAAGAAAATGGTTGCATGTTAATTATGTTTTTTCAAGAGCTTTTAAATACTCAAAGTTGTTCTTGATTTTCTATCTGGTATATACACAAATAAATCAGAAGATTTTCCGACGCCAGAGCAGGCCACATACATCTGTCCATGGGTGAAGCATGGGTTTTCCAAATTTAGTCCTCTAACTTGTAGCGATTGTCCCTGTGCTTTGTAGATAGTCATTGTAGACGCGTGTCGCATCGGAAACTGTAGACGTTTGAATTAAAATGGCATATCTGTTGGAATCATTGGGGTGAATGGCAAAAGTACATCACCTAGTTTAAATTTTCCATTTTAAATAGTAACTTCAATTGAACCAATTTTGAAAGATTCATTTGAACAAATGTACCGTACCTAATGCTTCGATATCAAAGTAAGTTTCTCGTTGCAAATTAAGAGCGAAACGTTTGTTTGCAGATTGATTCCGAGAGGTCATTCCCAACTCATGAATCATCAAATATGAATAGTATTTCATGGCACTGACTTTCTTATTCGAATTTCTCAATTCGATGTCAAATGATATCCATCTTCTCCTTGCCAAAATAAAAAAAGATATTGCAATCAATCGTATTAGTGATGAGTTTCTGAGACTCGCTGAACATCTCCACTTCTGCGATAAAGAATTAAATCACGTGAGTTAAATTCTTCGCCAACTATAACGATCGCCACTTCATCAATTGTTGGTGCTTTGTATTGTCTTTCATGTTGGCCGACAGGTGTTTAGTCTGCTCTAACTATGACTTTGTATTCATCAGTCGGCATCTTTTCAAGAGCAATTCTCAACATTTGAATTAATTCTTTGTGTTGCATTAATAACGTTTGCATTGCAGCGATGATTTCTCGTTTAGTGCCCCTATTGATATGACAACGTTGATCAAGTGTTCATCAGTATTCCCCATGATAGCATGTTAAGACATTTGAGTTCTGTGTTTGGCATTGGCATAAGAGATCATACACGATAGTAAATTTGGCCTTGCACTTTACTTTAAATGTTGGCATGTAATTCTCGAACACGATATTTGTTGCACCGAAAGATGTCATTTGGAACATAAATTGCACTTGCTTATGTTTGCCAAGAAATGTTTCGATTGGCTATTGTCACCTGATACCAACGTTGATAATGGTTCGGATGGTGAATGTAATTCTGGCAATTTCATTTTACCATCTGCGCAGCAAATTCCCGTGTTTCATTTTTAAATTTGAGGGCACTGCAATACACGCATAATTGATCTTTTTTTCAAATAAACCACGTTTGGATTAAGACTGTAATCATAATTAGCATCGTAATGGAATGTACTAAGGTTTAATTCAGCGTGCAGTGTTCGTCTGGATCGAGCAGTGCGTACTTGATCGGAATCCAGTCTTGTTTCTCGCTGCTCTAATGATTCAGACAAACGGGTTTCAGCATTGCTGGCTCGGCCGGTTTTGAGTCTTGGTTTCTATTGCTCGACTGTTTCAGGTGAACGGTATTGAGCATTGCGTAGTCGAGTGGATTCTAGTCTTGCTTTTCGTTGCTCAACAGTTTCGAAAGATCGGGACTACTTTTCCTTTCGTGCTTGAGGTTTAGATAGACCCACAAATTTTTGTATGGGTGAAATAATTGATTTGACAGGGAAATTATTGCTTTGTGACATCTGTTGTTAGCAATGGTATTTCCCAATTAACACAACTTGTTAGGTCACAAACAAAATGAAATATCGCTGTTTGTATATGATTCAATTAATTTACAATATTCCTAACGTTCATAATTTTCACACGTTTGGATCTCCCATCTTTTTACATGAAAACCACGCACAATAGGTGCGTTCATTGTTGGCAGGAGATTTCCAGTTGTATAGTTTCACATTAATTTATAAATCGTAAATTCCAGCGGTAAAAAAATTATCATAGTTAAATTACCATTTAATTACTTGAGAAACCATCGATTCATATAAAATGTATTTACATAACACAAAACAACTCTGAAATTATACGCCTCTATTCAAGAAATACTCTTAGTTTTAAAAAAAACGCGATTTCGATGTCATTTCCGATTCTAAAATACGACACAAAATTTAAGCTTATTTATACACATAACAAAAATACTCTCTACACTAAACATGTAAAAACGTGTTTTCTCTGCTTTACTACAAATGTGTCATTTGTTCAAGGACTGTTGTGTTGATAGCTCCGTTTTAAATTATATTGATCAAGCTTATTTAAGAAAATAAAACGAATTTAGGGTCCCAGCCCTAATTGGAATATTGTACAATGGATGTACTAAATTTGACAAATTTGCTGGCGTATTCAGCTCCATCCACACATGCAATAGCTCTGTTTGAAATTATAGTTATAAAGCTCTTAGAAGAAAATATGAAATTAGGGTCACTGGCCCAAACGGAATATTGTAAAATGTTTTTTCTAATTTAGAAATATTTTCGGTAGTGCGCATTTCACTTGACCCAGTTTTATCAAAATCGATTGAATGGTATAGAAATGCATACGATAATTATATAGATAATATAAGTGTGGAAAACGAATTTAGGGCCCCTCGCCACAAATGGAAATTGTAGAATTGTTGCATTACTTCAGAAACCTACTTAATATGTCACACACACAATTTAATATCACTATTTGTATCTGATTAAAAAGCTATCCATCCATGCATTAGCTCTGTTTTAAATTATAGTTGTATAGCTTATATAGACAAAAACGAACATTAGGACCCCTGGTTAAAAAACTGAGTAGTTTAAAATGTTTGTAATAAATTAAGAAACCTTTGCGGGCATGCGCACAACATCTCTCTAAAATTTTATCACATTGTAATAATGTAGAGGAGCGTATACGGAAATTATTTTTTATAAAGCTCCTAAGTATAATGAAAAAAACACGAATTTGGGGCCAATTGCCAAAAAACGGAATATTTTAGAAGGGTTATAATGGCTTAGAAAAATGCTCTGACTTATGGACAACAACTCACTTCAGTTTTATCACAATTGCTTGAATGATGTAGGAGCGCATACGGTTTGAAATTATATTTATATATCACATTTTGTAAAAACAAACACAGGGCCTCTGGCTCAACACTGAATATTTTAAAACGGTTGTAGCAATTTAAGAACCTTTGTGGGCGATAGCAAAACATCTCAATAAATTTTTATCGCATTCTGAAGAATGGTATAGGAGAGCATACGGAATTTTTTTTTTACAAAGCTCATATTAGAAACAAATATGAATTTGGGTCAACAGTCGAAAACGGAATATTTTAAAAGTGTTGTAATGGATGAGTAAAATGGCTATGTTTATGGATAACAACTCTTCAATTTTTGTCGCAATCGCATGAATGGTGCAGGAGCGCATACGGTTTGAAAATATATTTAAATTGCTCGTATAAGAAAATAACTTAAATAGGGCCCCTGGCTCAAATCGGAATATTCTGAAAAAAATTTAATAATTTAAAAACCTTTGTGGCCTTGCTCCCAACATCTCACCAAAGTTATTTTACAATTGAATAAATGGCGTAGGGGCGCATACGGAAATTATTTTGTACTTAGCTCATAATAGAAAAAATATGAATTTGGGTCAAAGGCCAAAAATGGAATATTTAAAAGTGTTGTAATGAATGAGTAAAATGGGTATGTTTATGGTTAACACGTCTTCAAAGTTTAATTGCAATCGCATTAATGGTGTAGGAGCGCATACCGTTTGAAAATATATTTATATAGCTCATTGTAGAAAAAACGAATATGAGGCCCCTGGCTCAAAAATGAATACTTTAAATGATTGTAATTATATATAAACCTTTATAGACATGCTTGCAACATCTCACCAAAGTTTTATCTGAATCGGATAAATGGCATAGGAGCGCATATGGAAATTATTTTTTACATAGCTCATATTTGAAAAAAAAAAACAATTAAGGGCCAACGGCTGGAAATTAAACATTTGATAAGGATAGTAATGACTCATTTAAATGACCAGTTATGTGGAAAACAACTGTCCAAAGTTTTGTCGCAATCGCATGAATGGTGTAGGAGCACATACGAGACATACATACAGACATACAAACATTCATTTGTATATATATAGATATATACATACAGCATATACATAAATATATATATACTAAACAATATCACCCAATGTAATGGAGATAATAATGCAGCCATTTGGCGATGATTTCCACCCCCTCTTGCAAAAAGTCATCAAAATCTATGCAATGATGTTTACGTTTCTAAAAACCTTAAAAGTTTTACCAAGTAATTTTCGGCGATATATTATTTTCCAACACCAGGGGTCTCCAAAATGTTCAGACCGAGTGTCGCATTAAGTACTGTTCGGGGGCCGACTACACACTCGAAGTCCAAATAAAAAAGATTCAAAACATGGAGATTGTTTTTAATGATTGTTTTATATTATTTAATAACACATTGATACACTACACATTAACACCTGTAGTAGTGGGAATGGTGAAATTGCTTAATGGATGCTAAATAGATACTTTTTGGTTTTAGTTTTATGTCCTTAACATTAACTGAGTCCTAAGATTATCATAGAAAAAGTTTGTTGTCAATTGTTCTTCAAATATTTCATTCTTGTAAATGTTTGTTTACACATGTATATTGTTCTAACAATTGAAATGTACCTTGATGCAAAAGTTTTGACATTAGAAAATTATTTCCTTTGGGCAAAAGCTGGTAAAAGCCCCAACAGAGCTTCTTTGAACGTGTCCCAAAGGATGACATTTGCTTGCAACTCAATGACCTCCAGCTGCAGTTTATCTAGGCAATTGGCTAAATCTACTTCCAAAGGGTTTTAAAACAGTTTCAGTTATTGTATCTTTGAATAAAATAGTGAAACCCTGCTGAAATTGTAGCTTCAGGTCTTTGTTGATCTAGTAAGCTAAATGACGTGGGGAACACCTCTGTTGCTTCAGCCATGAAGACCGTCCACTTCTGAAAGTGTGTCAAGTTTTTGGCCTGTACTTTTTTCAAAAAAAAAGACGCAATTGAATCTACTTGCCTTTAAGAGGGTGTATAAATCAGAAACTAGCCTTTACTCTCCTTGCAGTTTTAGGTTCAGACAATTTAAATGACTATTTATGTCTGTAGCAAAGCCAATATCTGTACCCACTCTTCATCTGACAGTAATGGTAGTATCTTGCCTTTGATTTCAAGAAGGTAACCTATATCTTTTTCTTAAATTAAACACTCTGCTCAGAACTTTTCACCACTTAGCTTATTGCTGTGTAATATGGTAAATCTTGTGATTATGTGTATGTATCTTTCAACATGTTTCTGAACTGTCTATGGTTGAGCCCATGTGACCTTATAAATTCACCATTTTCGCCACAGGATTTAGTACACTGCTAATATTTGCTTATTCAGCACACAAAGCTTTATAATGAATAACATAGTGCAGGAACATTGGTTGTAGAATGATTTTCTCAATACAGAACTGCTTTACTTTCTCAACCAAGCCTTTCTTTATGCAACTCATGTTCTTTCCTCCATCAAAAGCCACGCAATTGTGGTTAGTCCAGTCAAAGTTATAATAAGCAAATTTATATTTTTTTAAAAATATATCCACTCCTGTAAATTGTTCGTGTTATGTTCATGTCTTCATCCAAACTTCTAATGAAAACAAGCAGTTGAGAGATGGATCAGCTGTCTAGCAATTCATCAATTGCAATTAAAAAATGGCTAAACTTGTTTTCATATTTGCTATTTGTGTCACAATGCTTTCACCCATTTCTGCAACAAGGGGGGCAATGTTATTTGCACATAAAATTACATTTACAAATTTTTTGACTTTACTTTGCAAATTTTTCAGCCACCACAAACAAACATTCCTTCACTACTTCAATATATATAAACAGTTTGTCACTTTTAGCCCAGACGTAAGCAACTTTATAACTGGCCGTAGTTAAGGATTCAATTTTGTTTGACGATTTACTGAGCAATGTCCTCTGAGATGGTAGTAGATTTCCTAATTTAGAAAAACAATAAATCAGCACAGACTTTACCATCCATTTGTGCATATTTCTCTTGATGTTTTCTTTGATGACGACGGTGCATGTTGTATTTTTCATTACAGCCATAGTTTCGTTGCAAATCAAACACCATGCTTTCTCAACGGATTTGATCAAGTAGTATTTCAAACTACATACTTCTTGATATTGCCGAAACTCATCTACATTTTTTTTTCTTTTCCACTTGTTATGAATCACTATGCCAACCACTTTCGTCGCAATTATAGCTGCAAAAGAACCGACCGTATTTTTTTGTCTTTTTAAATCGCAGGATTATTTAACGTAAACGTACCTGAATATAGTGTGCAAATATATCAACTTATAGTAGATATATTTTTTTGCTTTTCATGTTAAGACTTTAGAATATTCAAAAAATGCAGCAAACTATTAAAAAAATATGCATTAAAATAACGTTATGTCACCTCATTTACAGTAATCGAAGCTCACTAGGTGCCTTTTGGTGCATACTTGAAATTATTGTTTCTTTCAGACTTTTTTGAGGTTGCATTACATACTGTCGTGTAAGCATTGTCAAACTAAGTCATATTAATGATCAAAGACATCTTAACTTCTGCTCCAGTGAGACGTAAACTATGTTCATTCTACTTGCATCAAACTTGAACTACACACTCAGATACATAAAATTATAACTAAAATTTTGCAAGAAAAGAAAATTCCAACAGAATGGGAGACAGCATTAATAACCCAAATACAAAAGAAAACTCCAAACTTCAGTGCAAAAACTACAGAGGAATCTAATCTTCCTATGCAATTCATACAAAATACTGACTAAGCTAATTTCCAAAACAAAAACCTTACACTGGAGAAATACTATGTAATTACCAATGTGGATTTAGTCAAAACAAATCAACGACTGATCAATTTTCAACTATCAGATGCCCATTAAAGAAATGCTATGAATAAAATATCCCAGTACACCAACTTAATTGGGAATATAAAATAGCCTATTGCACCATCAAAAGAAACTATCTGCAGGAGTTTGGCGTACCCAACAAACTGACAAGACTGATACATGAAAAATTGAACAACTCAAAGAGCAAAATCAAGTTTCAAGAAACATATTCAAGGGCATTTAAGATTAGAAGAGGTGTAAGACAAGGTTTGGAGACTGGAGAACAGCATATGTCATTCCAATCCACAAGAAAGGGGAGCATTCCGACCCTGCCAACTATCGGTCGATATCCCTCACGAGCGTGGTCTGCAATCTATTAGAGCACATAAACATAATCACAGTCATGAAGCATGTTGAAAGCCAAAATATACTCAATGACTGTCAACATGGCTTCCGAGTCAATAGATCATGTGAGACCCAGCTTCTCGAATTTGTAGAAGACTTGATGACAAATCTGTAGAACCACAAGCTGAATGACGTGCTGGTAATGAACTTCGCAAAGGCATTTGACGGTGTGAATCATAGTTTGCTTCTACACAAACTCCAGAGATATGTGATCCAAGGCACCACTAAAACATGGATCTCTAGCTTCCTAAGCCACCGATGCCAAGCAGTAGTGGAGGACGGTACAAGCTCCTCCTTTGTCGATGTGAAGTTTGGGGTCCCCCAGGGATCAGTCCTGGGCCCCTGTTTGTTCCTAGCATACATTAATGACCTACCCGAGAAACTGACATCACAAGCAGGAATGTTCGCAGATGAACCAGCAGTGTATAGGACGATCGCCTACAGATCTGACCAGGACCATTTACAACAGGATCTCAATCTGTTAGCTGAGTGGGAGATGAGCTGGGACATGGAATTTCACCCTGCCAAGTGCCAGACACTATCAGCCTCTAGAGGTTGTACTCTTCTACATTACCAATTCAAACTGCACGGCCATATACTTGAGCCAGTTTCCTCCGTAAAGTACCTTCAAAGAGAGATCCGCTGGGACGTTCATATTAACATTGTATGTAACCAAGCAACCAGACCCTGGGGTTTTTAAAGCGAAATCTAAAAATTTGCAACTCCTGTGTGAAGGAAAGAGCATATAAAGCCTTTATCCGTCCAGATTTAGATTATGCATCTTCTGTCTGGGACCCATTTACCCAGAAGAGCGTTGACAGGTTGGAGGAGGTCCAGCGACGAGCAGCACGCTTTGTCCTAAACCGCTACAGGAATACCTCTAGTGTTGGCAGCATGCTTGAAACACTAGGCTGGTCACCATTGGAGGAACGACGACGACCATCCAGGCTTTCCATGATGTACCAGATAAATAATGGGCTGGTCCACTGGTCCAGTATTAAACAGAAACTCTTCCCCCTCCCCCATAGACAGCGACGAGGTCATGACAGGCAATTCAGGCTCATACCAGCAAGAAGCCAGTTAGGATCTGCTCATTCCTGCCCAAGACAATCAGGGACTGGAACAAGCTCTCAAAAGGAATGGTTGAGGCGACAACACTAGACACGTTTGTGTATATTGCCTCAAACACTCAAACCCCTAGTGCATGATTCCCTCACAAGTGGCAATGGAAATCAGTGAAATTTCCTCATTAACACCAAGATTAGAAACATTGCAAATCCCATCTACATGCATATGAGCCAACATGATCAATAAATTGATCGTGGGCCCTTAAGATATAGAAGAAGAAGGTGACTCACAGTCATGTGTATTATTTAACGTAACATTAGATAGAGGTATAAGAGGCATGCATGTAGACAATTCCTCTCATCCCATAGTGACAAGTTTTCGATACCACGTGTTAGCCCGGACATTTACGGAAGGCGCACTTTCGCATTAGCTGTCCCAAAAATTTGGAACATACTTCCTGATGCGCTGATAAACAATCAGGCATTGGTGTCTTTAAAAACTAAATTGAAACTACATCTATTTCGCAAAAACCTATTGGGGTAATGCGGTATACCACCTTTACCAGCTGGCTATTATCTACTAGATGTCTAATAGCCTTTGTTGCTTATTTTTGCAAGGGATAAAAAATATTAGAATGGGTATTCCCGTATGTAGCTTTTTTAATGTTTTGTTGTGTATTTCAAGGTGGTATAATATTCAACATTATTTATATGTTAAATGAAATTGGTAATTACTTACTTTTTATTAATTAGTATACATTTTCCAAATTTTAACAGCATTATACACGGCATAACTTCTTTGAGAAGCCAGTACATATTTTTTTGTACAAAGATGTTATATATTTTTATGTGTTATTTTATATAATTATGCAATTAATAATTATATATTTCCCAATAGTTGTTTGATTGAATATTTTATTTGTAGTTTCACAATACTATAACTTTTTTTCAAATAAACTATATATTGCCTTTTAGATATACTTTAAAATAATTTTTTTTTTTTTTTTTTACCAAATCCGCAGGATATATTTGACATTGAACAAATTAGAAATAAGAGTTTTTTTGTTTTTTTAAACCAGCTCTTACAATTTTTAATACATAGAACGAACAATCGAAGTAACTAGCATGTTAACTAGCAACAAGAATCGTTCTTCTTTTCAGCTTTCTGATAGATTCCCATTTTGGAAAAATTATATAGCTTTTTAAAATCATGCAAACGGGTTGGACATAATGAATATTGGCCCTTTATTTTTTAAAACTTTGTTTTGCAGTAAACATTGTTAAAAAAGTATCGCATTCAAAGAAAATACAAACTCTTTCGATATAATAATTGATCAAATGTGCACTTTTGTATGCTCCCTAGAAATTCTTATTTGAAAAAAAAAAATAAATCATTTTTAAAGTTCCATTCTATATAACTCATCACACATGTAATCGTTTAAAGTATTCAATTTTTAAAGCCTAACGCCAGCATACAATTTATAATTCACACCTATCTACACTTTACAGGTCATGCTTTAATAATGAAATCTAGTTTGAACATAAATTGCGCATGTTTGATACTTAGCAAGAATTACTATTAAAATTGTAGACTATTATATTGATGTAAAGTTAACTAAATAGAGTGTTATTTAAATCTTTGAACTTGTGGAGTTGCAATAATTAATTAATAAAAATACCAATATATTATGCGAACTACAGGACGTAAGACATTGGCTTATAACCTGGAGCGGCCAGTGTTATATTTATAATCAAATACTATATGCCTTTAACAAGGCTTTATGCAGGTCTTCAAATACATCAAGGTTAGCAATATTTTATAGATTCCACTAATTGTATTCGTTTAAATGTACCAGTATCTTTTTAAAACTGTTTGACAATTTTGTCCTTTTAAATATTTAAAAAAAAAAATTCTATATATTTTTGTCATTTTACACTCTGGGCCCTTGAATCTCCACGAGCCGCACATTAACACCCCCCCCCCCCCCTTTCAAATATATCAAGGTTAGCAATATTTTATAGATTCCACTAATTGTATTCGTTTAAATGTACCAGTATCTTTTTAAAACTGTTTGACAATTTTTTCCTTTTAAATATTTAAAAAAAAAAATTCTATATATTTTTGTCATTTTACACTCTGGGCCCTTGAATCTCCACGAGCCGCACATTAACACCCCCCCCCCCACCTTTCCGCAGATAAGCCTAAAAGAAACCCTGCATATATGTCAATGTATGAGCTTTGTTTCTCATTTTTTTCTAATTTTCAACGTAGATATGATGATAATTCTTGTTCTTTCAAATCAGTATGTATCATCATTATTTATGTTGACGAGAGTATATCACCATCCCAAGAGATAGAGAAACTTTTGGTTTCACAACTCTAAGCTGATTTTTTACAAGTCTACAATAAGAGTATGCAAACAGTATATCCTTTTTTCCAGTTGATATCCCATAAAGTTATACCTTTGATTGCCTCAATCTAAGTATTTAAACTCATAATTAAACTTTGCCAATTATTTCTTTATTGCCAATACAACACTAAATTTTAGGTTTCCCTTTGCTTTCACATTCTCAAACTTGCCTGGCTGGACATTTAACAGAAAGAAAAAAACAAAGTGCACTCGCCCATCTACATATCCCCCCCCCCCTCAACACCAATGCATAACGAGACATTTAACAGTAATAAAACAATGCGCACACCGACCACCTAACTATCTCCCTTACCACCACCTGCATAACTGGACATTAACATGAATAGCAAACTCCACCTCCATCTGTACAGTTGTGGACCAACATGATGATTATTATTCACATAATAGTGTCGTAACACCGATATTGACATATTCTCACTATTTAATATATCACATTGTACCGCACACACTGACTCTTCGTGCTTTCTTTTACATTTTCCAAAAATAAGATATCTAACGGCTTGTTCTCTAACCATATGATGCTAACAACAATAAGAACGTTTTCGATTTAAAATCATTTGATTAAAGGTCAATTTAAAGGGGCTATGCATTAAATTCCATATTTTTGCTTTTGAAACAAACAACCGGTTGTTGATTATCATAAAAAGTTAATGAAATTAATTCATCATTACGTATTATAATCTTTGAATTTGTTGGGTTTTTTTTTTTTTTTTTTTTTTTTTTAAAAAAGATTTTTTAATGTTATTAGTTATTAAAAAAAAAAAAACAAGAAATAAAAACAACATGCAAATGCAATATATTATGCAAAATCTTAAAAAATTAGACCAATCGCTTGACGTCTCAGTTTACTGTAATAATAATAATAATAATAAGAGGTCTTATATAGCGCGGTACCACAGCCTAGGGCTGGGCTAACCGCGCTGTTCATAAAAAATTTTATCAAAAGAGACATAATAACTGCTAGGTTGGTCAGTTGAGGTATATAAACAATGGAGATTGAAATATATTTGGTGAGGTTTTGTTGAGAATTGAGAGAGCGATTGAGACACAAACAATGGAATCACAGTCGCATGGCTTGCTTTATTTTAGAATGCTCTTTGAACACTGAATAGGTTTGCTTTGGTACAGATGGCATTCATAGCAGTCTCTCAATACTAATACAGATTTTAGGAACTACTTAGTGCTGCACAACTGCTAGTACTAGTACCAAAGTGAGCTATATATATAACTGCCACCAACATTTTCATTTATAAAAAAGAGAATGTAACAAATCCTTTTTCACAATTGTAATACCATATTATTTAAAGATATTGTCATTCACGTAAAAAAATGTACAGATCCTTTTTCCTACCTCCGATATCAATTTACCCAAAATGGTTAAATATTTATCAAATCCATTTCTTTATTTTGAGACGTATCTTGTGCTGCCTTAGGCAAAGTGACAAAACCCATCCCTACCAAGATTTTAATAAAAGTAGAGAATCTGGCATAATTCTTTGATAATGCATAATTTAAAAAAGACAAAGCAAAAGTGTGTTTAAACTTTTGATGAATATATACATTATATCAAATTCCTTTTATATAAAATATTTTAATATCATACAAAGAGTTTTTGTTCTAAATTTATGATTATTATTTAACACATTTTAGAGATAAAATGTTGAAATTCAAGGGCACGAAAAGCGGAAAATCTAAAGTTATTCTCTTGCGTAGAAATCATCCTTTAATTGACTCCATTAGAGACAAAAGTGATATAATTATTTATCCTTTAGATTGGGTTAATTACGGTCATTTTTAGAAGGAAAAATGTAGTTTAGGGACGTTAAAGATAATATAGGAGGCGTATTATATAAAGCATATAAATAATCCTCAAAACGTAATCATGCTAGAATCGTAAATATCATTAGATAATACTTCTTTTTAAAGGTAGGAATTGTGATGATGTTTCGCAATAGCAGGTAGAAACTAAAGGACCTACGAATATTTTCCCGATAACATTGATAACTCATTTATTCTGATATATAATATACTTTCAGTAACAAATTTGCTGATTAGGAAGGAGCCTGAAATGGACGCAGTACATTAGGAAGCAATCCACGCGTCATACCAGCTGCGTACTATATGTAAGAGTTTTTTTTTATTTTCTAAACAGCTTCCCCCAATGTTTTTTTTTCTTTCGGCCCGCACAATTCCTGTCCCCTTTTCTTTGACCCGCTCAAGTGTTTTTTTTCTTTACGTATTACGGTTCGCCTAACATTTTGATTTGTGCAATCCTGATGTATATACTTAGGGTAAACATTAATATATGTTCGTTCTGATTAGAATGACGTTTTCTTATTTATGTGCACTTTATATTTTCTCAATTTTTGACTCGCACCCTCATACTGGAACACGTATTAGCCATTTTGAGATTAATTATCTAGACTTTATTCCGTCTTTAGAAGAGTAACGTAGGCACTGGATAGTTTTTATCCTTCAGAGTTGGTTGTGTATATTATATACGTATATTCTCGATTTTTCTAAGTCATTGTATAATTGTGTTTGAAAAATATCCTTTATATGCATGTGAGTTTAACGTAATAACATTGATTTTGTAATCATTTTGAAGCCAACGAAACATAGAGTCAATAATCTTCATATTACATTAGTGGACAAAACTAAACCTGTTTCAGAAGTAATACATATACTCAAAATGAATATAGCAAATGATAAAATATTGTAGACTACCGGGATTTATTACAAGTTGCAAAACAATTAGGAATACGATAAGAGAAAAGAAAGAATGTGTAACTAGAGAACTAGATAAGCAAAGAGAAAAGGACAGAGAAGATAGGTTAGACGCACGTAATGATCAAAAGGAAGAAAAAAAAATGAGGAGAATCGAAGCAGCTGAGAGGAATGAAAAAATTAGAAGTAAAGAAAATAGAACAATAAACAGTCGGGTTTCAAGCTGTAAATGAAGAAAATAGAGTTAGGAATCATCAGAAAATGTGTAAACCCAAATTTCACTAATTTCACGAAAAAGAAGAAATAAATAGCTATCTTAGAAATTTTGAAGGAATCTGCATAATGTATAAATACAATGACAACAAATGGGCAGACATTTTAATTAGCACATTGACTGGAAAGTGACTGAATATTCAGTGAACAACAAAACGAGCTATGTGTACATTAAAGCTGCATCACTCAAGTTCCACTGTGTCAAGTTTGGGAGTTCATTAGTAATTGTTACGACCGGGTATTATTTTCATCACGGGCGTTGTAAGTCGAGAGTTTATTTGGATAGTCAATGCTCTTCACGGGGTTGTTTCCATGACGTATTTGTATGCTGATTCTTGACGTATTGTCTAGACAGTATTGTGGCGTAAGTTTTAGTAGTGCGGCAGTCTTGAGTGGAACTTTGTGAAAGTAGGATGTGTATTATATATGTCTGATAGGAATCTGCGCTACATCCATGTGTTTATGTGTATAGTGTATACTTAAATATTAAAGTTATAATTATCATAATAAGGAAGACTTTATTCAGTGCCAGTAACAATAGAACGACGTATTCAACGAGTGAAAGAATTTGACGAATTAATCAATCCAAGTAGACTTAGAAGTTGACACACTGCAAATCTAAAGGCTCGACTATTCATAGAACACTGCTTGACGAGTGCATATCATCCTGATTCACAGATAGCAATTACGTGTTTCCATTAGACCTTGAAGAAAACAATGAGAACGTACTGCCTAGAGCAAGAGAAAGACTGGGATCAAGGAATTAACATTCCAATTGTTTTCGCATGAGAAGCAAATCAAGAATAACTTAAAATTAAAAAAAAAAATAACACTCATGTATGTCATTAATACACACATACTTTCTTTTGGAGTATGTCTTAAAGTTTAATACAAAACATTTTAATACCGTTATTTTGGCTAAATCTCATTTTAACAATTCTTAATCTATAACGAACATTCGGTTGCAAAAAGTCCAAATCAAGACTGTTAGCTTCAAATGAAAGTGTATTAGTTCTTTTTTCGATATTAAAGCAAGTGCTACAAGCTATATATTTTGGTCCTTATGTAGTTGTTTCAAAACTTAATGCTTTAAATTACATTGTGTTAACATAAGATCGTAAGAGAACGAAATAATTGTGTCATATTAACATGTTAAAGAAATATGTTGGATGAAAAGTTTATGATACTTGTCCATCCTCAGAAACTAATGTTAACACAATCACAACTGTAACTTCAGTACTTAAAGAAAATGTTACTGAAATCTTTGATAATGTCCCAGAAAAAGTTGGTGATTATAAACATGAAAATTCAGAAATAATGGTCAACTTAAATCAGAAACTAGGACATTTGTTATTGTCGGGGAAGGATATTGTTAAGTCTGTTATTGCAGATTTATTTTTTACTTTTCTCTAACGTGCCTATTAAAACCAACATTGATATACATGATGTTGAGATTGGCATTGCAGTTCCAGTCAAGACAGACCCCTAGAGTGTCAATCCAGAAAACTTGAAATAATCTAGTATGAAATAAAATAATTGCTTGAAAATGATTTCCTTTAACCATGCTTTAGTAACTGGAGCTTTCCATGTATGTTAGTCCAAAAGCCTGATAAAATGTGTAGGTTTTGCACTGAATTCAGGAGGTTAATTTAGTTACAATGATACGACATATAAATAATTGTGTATTATAGAGGTATATTAATTAAAAGAGACATTGATTTACTTTTCTGCATTGGATTGCCCATAAAGAGATCTTACCTTATGACAATGAGATAATACGTTTCATGAGGAGATTAAGATACTGAGAGTTGAACTTGTTATGTGATTAAATATATAGTGAAGCTAAGTCGTGAATTTCCCTCATGCATTTAATACGACAAAAATTATGATAATAATTATTAGGAACGCTGGATTCAGATAGACAGTCGTAAGTGATAAGCAAATAAAAAAGAGGATTGCTCACCTTTATACTACCATAACATTATACTACGTTGTTACAAATAGCTTACACAATATTTGTAATTATCTGTATAGTAAGTTTATTGAATTTAAAAAAAAAAATGCTTAATTAATATGGCTATATTGTATCTATTTTTTAACATGAAGTTTATTTAATAAATTAAAATTGCAAATGTTTTGTTGTGATAAAAACAATTTATAACTTTTAAAAGGATTTTTTTAAAAAAATTGTATGTTATGTTTTAAAATAAAAATACGCAATTTAAAAAAAATATAATATTAGTAAATATTTAAAAATAATGAAACTAATTGTATTAGTTTGTTTACATGTTTTTCAATCAAAAATGTTAAATGAGTGAAATGGGCTGGTCTTTTAAGCTTTATCCGTTTATTTAGATTTAATCACAACAACATAAATACGGCAGATCATGTTAGATTGAATTTAAATTAATGCAATAATGGAATAAAAGGATAAAATTAAAATTTAGATACGATTACAAAAAATACAGTTGTTGCAAAATAAAATCTAATTTTTTCGGTTAAATACTTAATATAATATAATTCAAACATTATGTTGTATATTAAACTAAAAATAATGATAAGCAAATGATGGTATTTTGTAAAGCTTATTCTTTTATTAGGCATTTTGTTACATGTACAATTTCTGGTGTAGGGAGGCTGTATATACATTTGTTTTGTTTGTGTTGTTATACAGCTGTTTTTAATTATATAAATGTATTTTATTTTAGTGTCGTGATTATGTCTCTTGTCCAAATATTTTTATTTACAGTGCAAAGAGCCCAGCCCTAGTGGCTAATAATAATAATTATTATTATAACGTAATTTGATGTCAAAGTTGTTGAAAAACTATGGTTACTGTCACATTCAGAAAATTAATGGAATAAATCATTTCATTGTTGATTAAATTATACTAACAGTTTAAAAATTATTTACATTTTAATAAAGCACATTTATTTTATCGGACTTTAATCTATAAGTTTACGTAAAATCCAAATTTAATTTCGTTTATAGTTTTAAAAAATCTCAATATTGCTGGGATTTTTAAAAAAGTATTAAATATACATTTAAATAGTGTTTTATTGAAATATAGGTAATTTGCTTCTATTGCCTTCTAATAATAATTTAAAGAAGCAGCGATTAGGTAAAGAAATAAGAAATATTATAAACTGTTTACCTACCACTTTTTAAAGAAAAATGAGTCTTGACATGACGTGTTTGAATTTCATTTACTGTAATAAGAGTACATTTGCAGGGCCTATGCCATATTTCACTTATATTACATTTCAAACTCAATATTTTTGTGAACATGTTGTCTTTAAATGTAAGGGCGACATGATGCCAAGAAATGGAAGGTGGAATACTGTAGCACACGCTTTCAGTTGATTCCCACTGACAGTTTACAGATGAAATGTTCTCTTTAACGCTTCTATTGATTTGTGGGATGATACTGAAGTTGAAATGGTTCAACATTTTTCAACACCAAAAGCTTTGGATAAATGCAGAGATATTTTGTGATTAAATTATTTCTTGTATACCATATATATGTACTAAAAGGTGTGTGATGAAATTTGTCAAAAGGTAGGTGCAATTACATCTATCAACAGAACATATAAGTATAAAACTAAACAAAAGTAACTCAAAACAAATATATATATATACGTGTGTGTGTATGCATGTGTTTACTTCAAATACGTTATTCCTTCGTATTTTTGATTAACATTAATTATGTTAAAGGGTCAAAAATGTAGGCTAAGTATGGGTAATTATCGAACATATCCGATAAAGGGAAAACAAATGTTAGAATGGTCATAAATGACAAAAGTTGGATGTTATAGGAACAATATGTGAAGAAAGAATTGTCCTTTTATTAGAGGAGCATAGTTGATATCACAGCATGAAAAGCTTATTCTTGAGAATACTGGGAAGGAAAAGGTTGATCGATTTCCACGTGATGGAGTTTATCCTATACAATAAATAGTGGATAACTCGAAAGATTTCTTGTAACAATCTTTTTGTTGCATAGCTTTTAAATTCCAATGTCAAAATTCACTGTCAAATTTATATATTCTAAATGCACCTTGATCTGTAGCACCACTTCCATATTAAGATTTATCAATTTTAACTCTAATTTTGATGATGCGATCAAAGATTAGTATTCAAAACAAGAAGTTGCAGGTCCAATACTCATTGCAGACTTTTTCAGGAAGTTAGAAAAGTTCTTATTCCAATATTTTTAATGAAATTATACAGATTCAACTTATGTAACATTAATTTCTTGAAAGAGCAGACAACACGTTGCGGTGATCCCCAACTTTTCCAATAAATGATCACCTGATAATTTTAAGGAATAATTATTATTGGAGTGTAGCTTTAGAATCCATTCCAGCTCATAGAGAAATAACCTGTGGTCAATGACACTTTTATTCTAATTAAGTTAAAGTGAAAGAATTGCGTTCATATGATCCATCATATTTGAATTTGTTTAAAATTGTCTTCAAATATATGGTCCAATAAAATTAAAACATTATTAATAAGTATTAATGTTATTTATATTTAAAAAGTTGTAATTTTTTATTGTATGTAGATATTTATATAAGCATACAATATGCCATAAATATATATATAAATATGAATATGTGTGTATGTTTGTGTGGGTATATAAATATATACATATATATTTTTGATGGATAAAAATGATAATTAGTTTGTTTCCCATACGTTTCAACATGGGCTGATGCATTTAGACCAAATTTGGCACCCATATCCCTCATGATCTAGAATGAAATACTGAGGGGTGTTGAACGCTAACAAATATTTTCTTTATGGCCGGGGGCTCAAAGTTTTATGTTTCCTTACATGAGCTACTAAATTGAAATTATCAATAAATACTCTTACGTGAATGGATATATCTAGACCAAACTTCATACACAAACATTTTACTACCCATAATCAAATACGGTAGGGTACTGACATTATAAAATACAATATTTTTGCGTGGAAACCCATTTCAATTTCCCTGATATAAGTTGTATTCGCCCTATAACTTATTGTTGCATTGGGAAAAAAAAATAGAAACAAAATCCACAGTAAATTATAGACATCAATGAAAATAATAGAAACATTTTGAAACTATTTTAGATTCCACTATATATCATCGTTGAACAATTTTAAACGTTCTGGAACATTCTAGATTAAAATTAGTATTCTCCTCAAACATGTTGAAAAATATTTTTTCTATGTCATATTTTTTTCTAATAAGATAAATTGTACAACAAAAGGACACATCTTTTAATACTTTTTCATTTAAGCTTAACGATTAGCTTGCTTGAGGGCGTCTTTCCACATATCTACCGTTTTAGTTATGTCCAAATTATTCAGCTATTTAACGTTTTTTTATAATTCAAAAATTGTCCAATTGAAATCAGTTTGTTGTGGCATAGATTTAAATTCTAAAATGTTCTAATTGTCTGAAAAGTCTAAACCGCCACAGAATGGATTTGATATTATTTGTTTTAAATCCATGGCTATTTCTATATGGAGAAAGAAGATTTTTGCTAAAAATCCATTTTTATTTCATCAATTTAAGTAAAAACTTTGGCGTTGTATATATGTGTATGTATGTTGAAATAAATATTTACATAATTATGTACATATATGTATATTTGCCAAAATACCCGGCTTGATCACAGGGGAAAAATTTATATAAATCTCTTAATTGGACACGATAGGTAATTGCCCTGTTTTATATTAGTACTTAAGAGCAAATCTAAATGTATTTTTTTTTTTTTTAAATCCAGATTTTTTTAAGGCAAAGTTAGAAATCGATAATGAAACCAACCCCGACGCAGCTACAAAATAAATATAAATTATTTATATATATATATATAATATATACATAGAATCAATAAAATTATTCATATAAATATATATTTTATTGCAAATAATATAATTGCATATTAAGCAATAAAGCAAATGAAGATAAATTATTTACCTCTTTCTCCGTTTGTTTTAAAATCAATTGTGCATAAGAAAAATGATATGGTATAGATGATAAGTCTCAGATTCGACAAATTTTGATTTGTAGCCATGTTTGAAAAAAAAAAGACAACAGTCTTCCAACGGTAGATAAATCTTTCTAACTTGTACTTAATAAATTATTTTGATGTATAATGTATTTACATGAGTAAGCCGTTTTTTGTTTCCTCTTTAAATAAGTCACGTTTTGTTACATTCCATTTATATAATGAGGCTTATTTGTAATATTTAATCACGTTTGCTATATGACACATCAAAAGTATTTGAATGTAACTATGTTCAAGGGGAAATGTCTGTTAGTCATAAACACGGCTATTCAGTTATTTACTAAAGTCAAATGAAAAATGGTGTTGATGATTTATTTATTTATCTTTTATTGATGGTGAAACATTTACATTGTAAACCAATAACGACTACGTTCAATGTCCACGTCATTATTGAAATAATATATTAATGTTTAACACTTTTGTTCAATGCGCGGTAAAAGTAGCTAATTAAGTAAATTAAATGTGGTGTATGAAGCTTTAAACATTTACCAGGATTCACGCTTTCAATGCTAGAAATTAAAATGGTCATTCATTTTGCAGACATCCATTGACAGGTCATTATTCAGTGTACATCGGTGGCAAGAGGTGCCTATAGGATAAGTTGCACAGTGTTCAAAATATTAAAGGCTCCTAATTATATAGCATTGTTCGAAAGAAGAGAACTTTGTACTAAACCAGATTTAAGTTTAACCAGGATGTTAAAAATGAAAATAGAGTTAAAAGCGGGGTACACAGGAAGATTATTTTATACTTGAGAGGTTAACAATTGACTTATAACACCTTAGTGATAAAATGTCTTAAGTCACTAAATACACATTTTAAGAAATGAAATGTAAGTATTCTTTTCGTCTAAAAAATGTATTAATTTTGATATTTTGTCGCGTTATTTAAGGGTATTAGGTACATTTTAATGTGTTAAAGTTTATGCAGTACACTTATCTGTACTGGATAAGAAAAGGTTACAGTTTAGATTAATTTTGACAAAGATGTCACTTAAGTACTTCAAGTACTAGGGTCGTCTGATTTACTTCTTAGATCTGTTAAAACTATATCAGAGGAGATTATCGAAATACCCACTGGTCAATAAAGTACTTAAGCAGCTAACTAAGTAATCAGGAATCTTAAATGCTTGGAAAAGCAGCTAGCCGTGTATCAGGTAATTAGAATTTCCCCATTTATTTTAGATAGTAGCAAGCTATGCAGCGCTGAAACCAGGAAGCCAAAAAAAAAAATAACCCTTGTTTGCAAAGAATGTACCAATGAAAGTAAGAATGTAAAAACGTAGCCTAGGCTGTAAATGGGTAGCTAGCTATCCTCATGTACTCACCCACATAATATCAATATATAAAGAGAGTGCAACTGTAGTTAATACTTTTCACATGTAGCAAATACTGTATCCAGGTAGCTTAACTGCATACATACATACAAGACATAACCATGTCACAAAGTCCATACTCAGTTTACTGCACTATGATACAAGTCAATACACACACTATTTAATATATTTGTATCAATAACACATTCCATTGATACGGTTTTATCCAGGACGTCCTCTCGTTTAAGTGGTTAATATTGATTACATCTGAGGTTGAACCAACTCATACCAAAAAGTGCACGCTTAAAATACCGCATATAATAGAATGGGCATAATATAGCATTGGCATATAGTATCCTGGGCATATGATAGCATGGGCATATAAAAGCGTTGGCAAATAATAGCATGGGTATATACTATCATGAGCATATAATATCATTGTCATATAATAGCATTGTCATATAATAGAATGGGCACATAATAGTATGGGCATATTACAGCATGGGCATATAATGGCATGGGCATATAATAGTATGATAATTTAATAGCATGGGTATATGATAGCATGGTTGTATAATACCATGGGCATATAATAGCAGTTGCATATAAGAACATGGGCATATAATATATATATATATATATATATATATAATATATATATATATATATATAAATATATATATTTATATGGCATCCTTCCGTCTTCATGAGACGATGGAGTAGCCATATAGTTCTACACTTTGACGAGTGGCTCACTAGGCCAATCCAAGAATGGCAATCACGGTCGCATCTCTCGCAGGAGAATGTTGAATCCCGGGAAATTCTTGATTTCTGAATTGTTCTTTTTGATTCAATCGCCTCGTTTCTAGTATCTTCTGCCGTTTTTAATCCTTCAAACACTGCTGTACGCCAGTCGGAGCGATGTTCAGCAATGAACTCCCATTCGTTTGTTTCAATATTGGCTTCCCTCGCGCTTCGTTTGCAAACGTCAATAAATCTCAGGCGCGATCGTCCAATATGTCTTGTCCCTTCTGCCAACTCTCCATACAGCAGTTTAGTTTCCGCTCCTGTCTGCTGTATGTGGGCCACACTTCACTACCATATAGGGGCGTACTAAGCTACATGCCTAATAGACACATATTTTTTTATTTATCAGTTAGAATGAGATTATTTCACCCCCGCTTATTCAGTTTATCAATAGTTACTGCTGCTTTTGCAATCCTGATATTTATCTCTTCATCAACGGAGAGAGAACTAGAAATTTTTGATCCCAGGTATGTACAAAGATCAAAAACCGAAAGATTTTGACCCTACATAGATATGATTGGAGGGGACGGTCCTACTTGAATAATTACATGAGTTTTCTGTAGACTAATTGAAAGTTCAAACTCTTTACAATCGTGTGATAGACTGTTAACCAGCCCCTGTAGACCTTCTTCTGTGTGAGACATTTCGTTTACATTTGTTTTCTAAATTTAACGTCACTTCCATTTATGTTAACATAAGCTTTTTGGGACAAGTAACGTCCTCTTCAAAATGAGTAAGACTTTTATTAATACGCCATCATATAATTAAATCCAGATGTCGCTTTAGGGTTCTAAAACGTCAGAGAATATTTCCGATTAATCGTTAGTCACAAGTACAATGCTATGTTTGAATCTCATTTAATGCGTGTAATTAATAAGAGTAACACTAAGAAAAGAGTGAAAGATATTGAAAACAAAAATATAATAACCAAAAAATCTGTCTTTCTAAAAGGTAGATGTCTCAACGGTGGTAAAAGACTCAATAAATTTAAAGGGTGCTGACAGGATGGCATGGAATTATATCCAAATAAAATTTAAACTTTTCTTTTCACTTCTAATAGAAAAAAAAATGTTGCTTCATTATCATGCTTAAAAACAAAGATCATGTAAAGTAAAAAAAAAAAAAAAAAATTGAAAGGGCCAGTAAAAAGAAGATAACTTTACTTAGTAAGGCAAACACAAATATAGTGGACACAAGTAGTGAATGCACTTTAGGAATGAGCCGCCAGCATATCTCTCAACACAATCACTGGATGCATGAATTTGAAATTAAATCAAATTATACGTTTGGTGTCAATTTTGTATACGCGCGTGTGTGTAAGGGTTGACACTTCGATATCGTTTCGCAACGTATTTCAAACTGATCAAGCGGGATGTATTTGTTAAATCTGAACATCTGGCCGATTCTTATCATGGTACCAACTATATTTTTTAGTATGTTATGTCATGTTCCCATTATTATAAGTCGACGTTCCTATTCGTTCAAATACCAATAGACTATCATCTTGTCATGATAAGCTTAAACATAATTGTAGGTTAATTAGTTCATCTCTTTAGCAGCAACAGGATTTTTCATTGAAAGTAAATTATCCTTATGGGCATGTATTCCTCATCTAAATAATCGATTAAGTGCATTATTTCTTCAACAACATACTTCGCTGTCTATAACAGTTTGATCTTTACTCACTCTGTTGTTACTTTTATTGTGTTTCGGCACTTGACACTTTTCTTTTTATTGATAGTATTTATCTTTGTTGTTGAAACTGATTGTACACTAGTACATATTATTACATGTCATTCAATTAAAACCATATTTATAAATGTGCATGTGTCTGAGTTTAAGTTCTTAACACAGTCACAGGGATGATCAAACTAAAGTCCGCGTGCAAGATCTGGACCACTGGGAATACTTAGTCTGACCCACCTTTGGACCATATAGGTCAAAATTAAGGAACAAGAAACGAACTATCATTAATAAAATGAACTCCTTCAAACAGGAAATATGAACAAGCTATCTGATTTTTAAAGAAAAATAATGTAAAATATATTTAAGCAACCAACGCCTTCTTACGAGAGATTGCAAAAACACTTTTAAAATGTTAATTTCCAAAATGTCGTGCCGTTGTTAGACCTAGTTCAGAATTTCGAATGACTCAATTTCAATGGGATTCAATCACTCTTGACTTTGGACAGGGTATTCAGATAATTTTACTCGTCATTTACTCCGTCATTTATGTTTATAACTCTATAATGAGAATTTATATTACTTTTTTATTGGGGTGTTAATCAACCTTTTCTGCAAATGTAACATTTACAGCGCAGAAACCCCAACCCCCGGGGCTTCCGTCGGATTGTCAGTCCCATTATAGCTTATCAAATAAGAGGCGCTGCCACCAACTTCTGGTAGTTTCCCGGGGCACACTATCATTAAAAGACCAAGTCAAACAATTAAGTACCTGCGTGTGAGAGACACAAGTCTTGCATGGAATCTACTTATCATTTTACACTGCTGAATTGTACCTACCCAGTCCAGTTTAAAAAGGCCCAAGAAAAAGTTCGGGATATTTTTATATGTAGCCATTAATGGGTATTTGTCAAAGGTGCGATGTAGCATCCCATAGCGATGATTTCTTCATGCAGCCCTTGAGGGGACTGTCCATAGGAAACTGTTGTTTCGTCGCAGCTGCGATGTGACACAATCACAAGTAGAAATCAAGTGTATAATCCTTATTAGGGTGTTTTTAGGGATGTTTCAATATATCCATCCCAGCTCATAAAAAAGTTCTAATGTTGGTGTTGCCAGAGAGAGCAACACCATAAACCAACTGGTGTTTCTGAATGTTCATCGAGTGGAAGGCAAGTTGAGCTATATTGTCGACGGAGAGCCTACAACGGACCGCTTCGCGTCCCTACTAGCCAAGTCCTATTTGGGTTATAGAAGGTTTGTTAGGGGAGTCAAAAAGAGCTCTGTCTCGACCGAAGCCTATTTCTTATGAGATTAGAATAGATTAGTTAAAGTCACACTGAATTTAATGATGACAATGTATTTTTATGTTTTTATGCACATTTTTATATGTATGAAATAACACATTATTATGCATTATACATGTGATATCATTGGTATTGACATGAATCATAAAAGTAAGTATATTAAATAATTATAAAAACAAGTAAACGCTGTACAATAACAAATATGTATGTTTATTTATAAATATGAATTAAGTGCACCAGTAACGGTGTAAAAAGTCGGAGTCATAAGTATTCCCGTAAAGACAACAGGATTTATACAAATATAAGGCAAAGTCAAGCATTAACAACATCCAGCATCCCAAGTGGATTGGACACATTAACCTTGGATGGTTAATCATCTAAGAGAAGAAAACCCTGAATCAAAACCCAAAGAAGAGGTCCCGTAGATGGATATAATAATACAATGAAAAATTCCGACAACGCTTGCCACGTAACTTGTGCCATGCTGTATCGTGCATGTATGGTGTTCCCTTGTGTTATCTATTTCCATGGATGGAGGTATTTTGCTGTCTAGTGAAAAGCTTATGGTCTAAAAAAACAACAGGCCTTGTTATTTTTTCATGCGAAGTTCACATCAACGTCATATTGCGACAGACGGATGCTAATTCACAAACACATGATTGAGTAGAAAATCAAGTTAACGTTGTAAATGGAACGCTTCAATTGATGGCGGAACAATTGTGGCATCTGTCAGTTTAATGTTTATTCCACCCACCTGACATTTACAAAAGCATTATGGCTAATTTAGTGCATTTAGTGTCTTGCTTACATTCAGGCCAGAGCTGTTTACATAAGAGACCATCTTATCAAACCTGAACTAAATACTTTAAATAAAATGGATCAAGGGGAAAAAAAAAATATTACGTGTGTTTTCTTGACTTATTATTTACCTAATTATATGCTTTACATCTTTAGCTCAACATTTTTATCAAGATAGGTTATTCTTGAGATTCTCAAAAAAAAACAAAAAAAAAACATTTTATTTTATTAATTGTATCGTAAGTAATTTGACCAATCGTTATTGTTTTTTACGTACGTTTAGTAATCTAAAATGTAATCGAATATATAGTTTTTGTTTCAATTTAAAAGACATAAAAATAGTTTGATTTTATTTTTAAAAAGTATTGACATCAAAATTTATTTAAATATACTATTATAGCTTTATAAAATTAAAAAAAAATACTAAAATATATAAAAATAAAATTATTATTCTGTAATTTTAAATATAATACTAGTAAACAAAATTAATGGGTTTATTGGGCCCATTAAGTTGAAAAATAACATAATCCTGGTTTACTATTTTTAAGTATTATTAATAAAATAGCCGGTGAACAAAATATGTTTTTTTCAAAGAATTGTTTAATACAAATCTCATTTGGTAAAGATTTTCTAAATTTTATTTAATGTTTGAAAAGTAAATAAATCCAATGTTGATGGACATAACAAAATAAGTCTTTTAAAGTGCTCGCTTTAAAAGTGAAAGCTCCACAATGATGGACCAGTTGGACTCAACCATTGATGGATTTAAAAAAAAAAATTAAGTAAATTTTAAATTCATATTTCTTAAAATAGAGTTTATGACGTGAGAGTGCATTCTAGAGCAGCATTGGCATAAGCGCTTTACTAATAATCATTCATCATTATCCTATTTAAATGTTTTTATAAAACACATATCTAAATAAGGGGAAATAAAAACATCAAAGTAAGTCAAACAATTAAAGTCAATTTCACAAAGAAATCCAATTCACTTTTCAGCCTATTGACATGAACAACGTTTTCGTTGGTGAAACTGGACATGGATAAATTGCAACTGGCAACAACCTCCTGGCTCGAGAAGAATTTTTAGAAATTGCGAGTCCAAGTTCAGTGACTTGGATAATAGAAAAACGAGTCAAGACATATTGGGATACCACCATTCACGTGTTCGACACGCCTGGTCTATTTGACACACGCTCTTTTGATGATGCCAGTACATGTGACACAGAAAATACATGTAAAAATATGGATGATATGCAAAATGGTAAGCTGCTCTAAAAACGGCGTTAGTAATTTCTTTTTTTTGTATATAATATTAAAGGGAAATTTACAGATGAAGAAGAAAAGGCCATCAAAATTTTAGGAAAAGATTTAGTAAATTTTTTTTTTCAAAATAGTGCGTTCTTATCTTTGCACATGGTATATAATTGGAAACGGCTTTTACAACTTGATGTGATAAACATTATGGCCGTTGGGTAAATTTATTTTTATTTCAAAATTCAATAACAGGGTTTTACTGATAACAAACGACAAGAGATATCCAGAGGCTAGAGACAAGTCTAGATCTGAAATGATACTTCTGGCGAAAGAGATACACTCATCTGGGAACAAGTACAATCGATAGAATTACAAAGCTGCTGAAAGAGCTCGTGAACACTTGACATCTTTTAAACAACTACCCACCATAAGGCTGAGATTGGAAACAAAATTAAACGAATTAACACACATAATTGATGAGTTTCATTAAATTCCAAAAAACAAAGGAACTTGAAATAAATGTTTTATATACTGTCTCAAGGCTGAGATTGTACAGAAAGTAAAGATACAGATGAGTTTGAAATATTGATTAAATAACAGGATTATTTACAGATTCATATAGAAAATAAGGCTAGAATATGTAATGTCTCTTAACAAATGCCATGTAATGTCTCTTAACAAACGCAATTAAAATGTCTCTTAAAAACGCCATGTAATGTCTCTTAACAAACACAATGTAATGTGTCTAACAAACACCATGTAATGTCTCTTAACAAACACAATGTAATGTGTCTAACAAACACCATGTAATGTCTCTTATCAAACACGTATAATGTCTCTTAACAAACACCATTTAATGTCTCTTAAGAAACACCTTGTAATGTCTCTTAACAAACACCAAGTAATGTCTCTTAACAAACACAATGTAATGTCTCTTAACAAACACCATGTTATGTCTTTTAACAAAAACAATGTCATGTCACTTAACAAACGCAATTAAAATGTCTCTTAAAAACGCCATGTAATGTTTCTTAACAAACACCATGCAATGTAACGCTCAGCCGTTATATAAACAGTTTCCTCTTTAAATATTCATTATTGTCTTGTATGTATGTATCTCCACTGTTGCCAGCTATGGTACTCGTGACGTAAAATGAACCATGTGCTGTAAGGTTCAAGACTTCCTTAATGTTTTTACTTATAATGTGTTCTTAATTTATAATAAAAGATTCACCCCTCATCGGTCTTCCTCTGACTACTCTGAGGCTTAACTCTGAAGGCCCCATGGCTTGTTTCGGGTATAGTTTATATCAAATAGAGATTTGTGGTGTCATCTAGGGTATGAATCACCAGTTCACAAGAATAACAACATTGGACTCTAAACGCTTTCAATATCAATCCTATCTTGAATATTATATCAGTTATAATTGCACTCGTCTTTTACAGAATATTGTTACGAACTGCTATCCGTAGGGACAAATTAAACTCATATTTATACGTATGGCTCGTTTCAATAGAGAGCATAACAAGACGATACCAAGAGATAAAAACAATGACATAAAATATGACACGCAGAACAGGGCTATTTACAAATAATTCGTTTTATTTAGTTACTAATAAACATAAATATCATTAATATCATTAACTTATAGAATATTGTGTTCCTTGTACCGGTACAAAAGTTGATGACAAGTACAATGTGCCAAAAATAGGTAAAAAAAAATAAATAGTAACACTTCTCCCACTTTAACTTTCCCATTGTGGATTTTCACATATCTCATCCCTTTAGACATCTGGTAGCTGTGTAATATACCATGTGTACTTTGGAACATAATTCAAAAATACCTCGCAGAATTTATATCCATGAATAGATTCTCATTCGAATGATTTGAAAGTGCATGTGTAATTTCCTTTCTGATTTCTCGTGAAAAGTAAGATGCGGGTGCTTTTTTTTTTCTTCTGTAGATGTACTCCTCTTTAGTCTCATTGTGTGCTCTTTTAGCACTGAGTCATATTTAGATAGCGCCTCAACAATTTCAAGACACTTTCTGTGAATATTCATCCTCGTTGTTGCCCCGAAATGCCAGGATTGTGCTTTGCAAAAAAACAATGTGATATCCAGCAACCTGTGCTTTTTTCCACTTTGGCAACTTGGGTGCTCTTCTGATGCTTCATGCTACTGTAATTATGGGCTCAGTTTCCACCACTTATCAAGCCAGTAACAAATTTCAATTTTATTGCATCAATCTGAAGGGAAAAAAAAATTCTGACTGATGAGTTAATAAACCATCCACTACCGCAGAATTTTCACGCCATTTTGCATCACCAGGCATTTCCATTGTTTTGTTAGTTTGCGTACATTTCTTTTAGATTTCGCATTTTGCCTTGTCACTACGCTGAATAATTATCATTGTTCTGAAACGAGGTACTCTACATTTTAGTAATGTCAGACTGAAAATAATCTGGAACTGGTACATTCCAAACAGAAGCATCTGATCAAATGTGCCAGTTTTTGTCTTTAACCATTACAAAAACAGTATCTTGGTTTGAAATAACATTATCAGAAGATATTTTTGTTTCTAAACCATCCATGTCTTTTACTTGCGTTTTCACGTTAAATTCTTTCATTTTCTCCACTATTTACTGAAAAGAATGTATTCTCCTGGTATCGGGAGAATCAATATCAAAGGTAGGCTGAGGAAGTCTTCTGATGAACCCTAACACTGGTCATCATTTGGTTTCTTGATATCGAAGCATGCTTTTTAATGAGTCGTGAATTTTCGTTTTTGCTTTTCACTGCTGGCAGCCGCTTGGTTGTTTAGATTTTGTGCACGCCGTGTGGCATGATGGAATAATCTTGAACAGTATTTTTTTTGTCATGTTCAAGACAACAAAGGCAATAATTAGTGACGACAGTTCTAACAACGGTCAGAGCACTGTCTAAAATACAAAACTCAGAAACGTAGCAGGTAAAACCCAGCAGTCGAAATATGTCAATCGTGCTCAAATGTTAAGGGGTAATGCTAGTGACGAATGGGGGAACAAATAATCTTTTGAGTATTTCGGGGTTTTTATATATAATATTATATATGTCTTCATTTTTTTTTTTTTAAATTTAAATTTAAATGAATAAGAAGTAATCATTAAAAGATTGAAAATTGTGTAAAATAATATAGTTTTTAACCCTTCATATTTGTAAAAATGCATCTTTAATATTTTTGATTTTTACAGATTTTTATACTAAGAATCGCACGAACACATCGTATTTGGTATCAATGGACCGAACTATTTCTCAGATTTTAGATAAATATCGTCTCTTGTCACTTACGGAGGTTATAGAACAATTCAATCGATGGGGAATAATAACAGTTTTTTTCTGTCACCTAAACATAAGGTCATCTTATTTCTGGCACATCACCCTTGAACTTTTAATAAAGCGCGCATTTGAATTGGTTACATTTATGAAAAATGTGTGTGTGATCGGTTATCCTTTTATGAATCTCGGTTAGACCGAGCAGTGTCTGCTCTGTAAACATGCAATTTTTTCAATAGGGTATTACCCCTAAAATGGTGTCACCCGGTGCCACCCCCGTCACCAGGCCACTGATCAAACCTAAGGGATTATGCAAGGTTTGAAGGGCTGTACTCAAAATTACAAGAATACGACCTTGGAAAGTAAGAGTTGCAAAAACAAAAGTGCAATAAATGCACATTTTTAGCTATTAAAATGTGTTAATAGCGAGCGAAAATAAGACAGCAGTTTCCTTGTGAGCAGGGTTTCTTTCAGAAATCTATTGGGGGGGGGGGGGGTTTAGGGCACGTTTTTTTTGCTTTTACCAGAGAAGGATCATTTGGTTAGAGAACATGCCGTTAGATATCTTATTATTGGAATACGTAAAAGAAAGCACAAAGAGACAGTGTCTATTAAAATGTGTTAATAGCGAGCGAAAATAAGACAGCAGTTTCCTTGTGAGCAGGGTTTCTTTCAGAAATCTATTGGGGGGGGGGGGGGTTTAGGGCACGTTTTTATTGCTTTTACCAGAGAAGGATCATTTGGTTAGAGAACATGCCGTTAGATATCTTATTATTGGAATACGTAAAAGAAAGCACAAAGAGTCAGTGTGTGCGGTAAGATGTGGTGTATTCAATCGTTGAATACGTCCATACGGTGTTACGACACAAGAATATGGATAATTATCATGAGGGTACTTATCACCCTGTTTGTCCACAACTGTACAGTCGAAGCTGGAGTTTGCTATTTTTGTTAAATGTCTAGTTATTCATGGGTGGTGAAGGGGGTTGCGGGGATAGATAGCTGGCTGAGTACGCTTTGTTTTCTTACTGTTAGATGTTTAGCCAGGCAAGTGTGGGAATGTGAAAGCAAAGGGGGACCTCACATTTATTGTTGAAATAAAGATATCGGGCGCAAATTTTAATTATGACTTTTATGACTTTAAATTTTTTAGATTGAACCAATCAAAGAGAACTTTATGGGATGTAAACTGAGTTAAAAAGATCAGACTCATTGGATATTCTTACTGTAGACTTGTAAAAATAATCAGATTAGAGATGTGGAACAAAGCTTAGTCTATTGTTTAGGGATGGTGATATTTGCTAGTCAACACTGAATAATGATGATGCACATTGATTTGAAAGAAGAAGACATATCATCACAAGCACGTTCCAAATTAGAACAAAGGAGATAAAAGTGCATATATTGACATGTAGGCAGGGTTTCTTTCAGGCATATCTCCTATGGGGGGGGGGGTGGTTGTGCACCCTCCTCACTCCTCTGTCACGTGTTGAATGTGCTTTATTTCCTTTGACTGATTATCTTGTGCTTTGTACCTCGAAGAACAGTGATTACATGGATTATTTGGAAGTCGTTGCCATACCCCAAGACACATCCATAGCCGCCATATTGGAAACAGTTAAGATCTTGCCATCTTGTAAACAAATGGCAAGTTTAAACCAACTGTTTGAAGACAAATCGAATACAGACAAAAGGCGTTCCTGTCATCTTGGAGAAGAAAACCTCGTTCAAACAAAAATCCAAGACTGTTCTCACTCAAGATATCAAGAGTTATTCATACCGCTCACTGACACGGCGAATGTCTTAATACAGGAACAACGGAAAACACAAACAAACATTTCAAGGGCTGAGGGAAATATGTATAATGCATGTAAAAAACTAATTTTCATTTTTTTTAAAATTTGGCTAAAATAATATATCTTATCTTTTATGATCTTTTATGGCATTTCTCTAAGTGTCATGTCCAGCGTAGCCAGCCCTTAGTTATTTCTAGTACACAGCCCTGGTTTACCCCGCAATTCTAAGCTTTAAAATGCAATGTTGTAAATTTATTTATATTGACAACATCATAAAATAACAAACTATTTATTTAGCTATATTTTAACTTTATTTAGTTACTGATTGTATAACGAAGTCATTTTTAAAATAACGCTTTCACTCATGAAATGCCTAATCTTCTACGAAAACCGAAACTAACTTTAAGACAATTTTAAATTATGTCCTCAAATCATAGTGCTAAAAGCACTTAAGTTACATTCTTGTCAAACTTAATCTTAACTGTGACCTTGTCTTACCCTATTTAGCCAAGTGTACTGCAAAAATTTTAAACCCATTAAAATGTTCCATAACTGCAGAAGACAACATTTAAGAAGTATCACATTTTATGGAAGAAAAGAAAATATTTGAACCTTATTAACTCAAAATGGGTATTTTGTGATTTGAGTACATCTTTTTCTTCCTGTATATATTAAGGCCCCACGATCAATTTATTGATCATTTTGGCTCCTTTGCAATGTTTCTGTGCCTGGTCATGATGAGGTTATGTTAAGATACTTTATTGGTTACCAGGTTGTTTTATTTCCTCTTAGATAGTCGTATTGATCACTTCCGCATTGATTAACTAAGTGTTGAAAACACTGTGACTAATAATGTAATCAGGAAATATCCTCTAAATGGCTCTGTGTTTTAAGTACAATCCCAGGGTCAATCGTGTCATGTCGTTTAAATAATTGTCCAAGTCATTTAAAGAAACATTAATTTTCAACGTACCTATTTCCTATAGACTCTGATTCATCCAATAGCATTTCCTCTCTTTGTCTAATTTTTAAATGGTGAAAATTATAAAAATTTAAAGTTTTTTTTATAATCTGTTTTTAAACCAATGCAAGTTTGGGGTGATGCTAAATTTCATTGTGTGTTGATTTAGTACATTAATAAAACTGATACATTTAAAATGTAGATACGTTATTTATCAAGCAATAAGATCAGTTCTAAATAAAAAACAGAAAAAGATTAAGTGTTGATAAAAAGAGGCATAGATTTAAATTGGAAATATATTTAGGGATATAAACGGACAAAAGAAAAGATAAATCATAGTTGTATTAGTGTCGACAAAGTGAATTGAAAAGTGGGTAAATCGTGAGGAATAAAAACCTTTTTTAAATAATTGTTAAATAAAAAAACCAGAAGTGAAGAAAGAGAATAAAAGTCTTGCTAAAAATATAGAACAAAAAGATGGGTCAGTTCAGATAAATCTGTATAGTGTAACTACTTTAAAAAAAATGAAACAACAATATAGTTACCTACAAAACTAAATGTTAAAATGAGTTTGAGGAAAAAAATAGGATGTTATGGCGTTCTTCTGAGTTTGTGTTATTTAATCGTTTTTATGGATAGGTGAGTTAGCAGTCAGAAATTCTAAGCAGTTGCCATTAAAATATAGTTAAGGTATAAACAGTTTTTTTTTAGATTAGGAAAATTGTTGCATTATGAAATAAATGTAAAATAGTTTTAAAAAAACAACAAAGCCATAGATTTAAACATTAGTTTACAGTTCAAATCAGATTGTAGCGAACATGTTCTCCAAGAGGTTAATATCTCTTATACGACATTAACTTCTTTGTACAATAAATTTAAAATCATGTATGTTTCTTTAAACGTTAAAAAAACATATGGTCATTGTCACAAATGACTGGGGCGGGGTACAGGACAGAGCTCTATTGTGGTTAAGGTAACTTATAGGATGGAAGGAAACTGCTGTTAGTTTAGGGAAGGCATTGTTAGAGTAGGAGGTGAAGTTAAGGTTAATAGACTCTCGCATCTTGGAGATAGAGGGATGTTTCTTTCCAAAGCATTATGTCTCGGGTTTTCCAGACTTCGCGTGATAGTTTTTGGGTTAACAATGGGAAGTTCTAATTGACCGGAAATTAGGGGGCATGGGTGTGTTTATATATAGCATTCCTGGACCACCTATGGGGGTAGAGAATCACATATAAGATAGAGCTTTCACGGAGTTAAAGTTAGTTGAGGAAGAGGGAACAGAGGTACGACGTAGTTGAGGGAGAGTAAACAGAGGTACGACGAGTTGAGGTAGAGGGAAAGGAGCGACAGTAGTTAGTTGAGGAAGATAGAGAAGAACTACGGATTAGTTGAGGAAGAGAGAGAAAAGAGCTACGATAGAACTGAACAGTTGTTAGGGAATACTTGCTAGAGACCAGAAGACGACAGATGACTGGAAAAACGTATATCTTACCAATAAACACTTTCATTATCGTTGGACACCAGAAGTTTTGAGTTGTTGCATTTCGTCCAAGTCTACGTTGTGCTTTTGTCTGTCTCAACGCCTAGACACCCACAATATAAATCACAGAGAGGAGCGGTCCTGTACTGACCACTACTAAGTCAACATAGTTTGTGTTAAGTCAGGACCGGAGCCCTCCTCCGTAACCACCCTTCTGTGACAGTCATCACACCACCTTCACATTTTCCCAACCTTACTTAGCAGTTTTCTTTCTATGGTCTCTCAGTGACGCTATTAAATAGAAATAATGTGCCCACACACAGCTCTAAACGTATAATGTGACAAGTGAAATAACGCCAGAAATGAATAATTAGACACATATTTTAAGTATGCATAAGAAGAATAGTTTATTTTGAGTCTGTAAATTAACTTGTAATGTATATGATGATTTCTATTATACATATTTAGTTAAAAATACATGTCAAAACAATTTAGAAAATATAATTGCACTTATTATTTGTTTGTAATGTTTTTTTATTATTTTTAACATTATGTTGACAAGTTGTTTTTAAATAATTTTGCTTGCATGTCCAAGCTATTTCAAGCGACGATTAACTGCATAAACATTTGTATGAGTTTGGAAAACATTAGATGTAAGCAATCTTGACCACTGAGACGAGGTGAAGTCTAGATGACACTAATCAATGAAGCGTTTTACTGGTACAATTATTTTATCAATACATGCTTAAACAGTGTATATATCTATTGTTATGTTCCTGTGCGTGAACTTTCCTCGACCTCGTAGTACACTCCTAGCAGACAGTAACGTCTGTGGTGGGCGTGGTTAAATCTCTTTGATGTATGTTGTTTACAATCGACTTCCAATTACACATTGGGTAGACTGTGTCCGGGTATCTTCTCGAATGTGCTCCTTAATTTCGCTTTGTTGCCAAATGGCAACATTGCGTAATAGAGGGTTAACCCGAGCTATGTAAACAACACATCATAGGTCCTTCAGGAAGCGTCTTACGCTAAATGTATATAAAGGATTGACAGATACGAAGGGACGGAGATTTTCAGATAGATTTTCTTAACATTAAGAGGCGCGTTTTATTCTTTGTGTATTTGTGTGCTCATTTGTGTTTATTTCGCATTATTTATTGGCACATTATTTTAACTGTATTAACTGTGTACCGGTACAAGATCTACCATACTGTAAGTTGAAGATTGTAATTATAATTTCTTTTCTTTTGTAATTATCTTAAGACTTAATAAATCTTATTAATTGTAACTAGAAACTGTTTTGAGTCGTATCTTTAATATTGTTGATTCTATGGTATCGTCATTTGTTAGGCACTGCTTACAACGAGCCAATTAAAATTTAAATAGGAGATTAATTTCTCCCAATACAAGTCAGTGCGTAACACTATTTACATAATTTGCCAGACAATAGGGCAAACAAGACCAACACCCCGCATGCTATACATAGATACGGAAGAGCAAGCAAGGCGCAGGCAAACCCTCCCCTCCCTTCCTTTGTCTGCCTATTGTTGGTCGCGAGTCATGTGCACAGCGGTGGAGCTACGCCCCTTACTGCACCACCTTCAATTGCCACAATGCGCACACCCAAATATACTCGCGGCATATACTAAGCCGCGGGTGCCCGTATCATGAAAAAAACTGGGGGGGGGGGAGTTATAGCAAAATTGCCATTCTTAAATATGCGTAACTTGAGTTCACATTTTTGTCAAGTAATTTTAGTAGATGGGAAGTTCACGCATTGCTGTCGCCACCTTCAAATGCCACAATGCGCACACCCAAATAGACTCGCGGCATATACGAAGCCGCGGGTGCCCGTATCAAGAAAAAAACTGGGGGGGGGGGAGTTATAGCAAAATTGCCATTCTTAAATATGCGTAACTTGAGTTCACATTTTTGTCAAGTAATTTTAGTAGATGGGAAGTTCACGCATTGCTGTCGCCAATGTTTCGCGGGCTATATCTAGTTTACTTATATTACAGAACTTTAAGTCTGCTATTGAGACATGGTTATTATCTTAACTGACTGCATACAATTATGCTACCTGAGAACAATATTACGTTTGAGCAACATTGGTACTGTATTTAGCTACATAGACTCAATGGGTATGAGTACATGAGTACAGTTACCTGCCTATTGGCAGTCTAGGATAAATTTGTACATACTTACTTTCATTGATGCATTCTTAGCGATATAGTTTTTGTTTTGAGACTTTCTGCTTTCAGCGCAGAATAACTCGCAACTATCTACAATACATGGCTATAAGTCTAAATACCCAGTATGTTGCTAGCTGCTTTTCGTAATATTTAGTGTTCCCGTTTACTTAGTTAGCTGCATGAGTACATTATTGACATCGGGACACTGGTAATCTCATCAGACATAGCGTTAACTACTCTAAGAGAGAAGGTACAATTTTAAGTACAATTATAGCTGCTTGGGTATAATGATATCTTCCTATATACCAAGCTGGCGACCGTGATTTAATTGTTAGCTTTAATGCGCACACTTATTGCTGATTTAGTGCAAAGTTCTCCTCTTTAAAACATTTTCTTTTAAATATGATGTTGTTATAGTGTTGTTTACTGTGCGCTCTGTCTTAGATGCGGTTCTTGATGTCGTTGCACACTGGAGATTGTCTAGTCAATACGTGTTTGTAATTAAATGAGACGTTTAATTCATAATCTTTAAATGCTTCAGTTGATGTTAATCAGTAAGACTTCTTACATGTCATTTCATGTCATTAATTGAACAACATTAACGCGCGTAGTGTAAATCAATCAAATTTTAATATATTAATTAAATTCAAACCTGGACATTTAACCTGCTCCAGTGTGAATGACCTTTCCTGTTTCATATGTTGTTAGTAAATAACTGAAAACACGTGTTGATGACTAATATACATTTCCATAATTTGAACTTAATTAAATTCAAGTACTTCAAATGTGTCATTTCCTATTACAAAAAGACTCATTAAATAAAACAATTTTATTCATGTAAATACGTTAAACATCATATTTGAGTAAAAGTTTGCCATTTTTCGCTCTCTGGTAGATTCTTCCAAGGGTGATAAAAAAAAATTTTTTTTAAACATGGCTAAGATATTTTATTTGTCGACTCTCAGACTCGTCATTTATACCATTTCATTTAGCTTGTGCACAATGCATTTTAAAAGAATCGTAGGAATTAGTAAAAATTATTGGTACTTGAGCAAAGATTTATAACAGGGTCCTTATCTATAGTGTCAAATGATGAGCTTTATAGGTTTTTCCCAATGGGAACCCAAATAAACCTCTTATATTGGCTAATATATATATATATATATATATATATATATATATATATATATATATATATATATATAATATCTTTTTATATAGCAAGTAATTATTTTTTGTTTCTGGGTTTGTTTCTCAAAGGCTTTTACATGGCTATATGAATCTTACACAAACTTGGCACATAGATGTCCATTCTCAAACGGAAGAAACTTTAGTGGGGTTATGATTTTTGTTTATAATATTATGTCTGGGCCAGGACCAAAAATGAACTTATACATAAAATTACCAAAACTCACCCTTAGAAGATTAGATGGTAATTGACTAAACTTTTTACACATGCACTTGTTTATGGATATTTAAAAAAAAAAAAGTACTGGGCCCATACTATTCATTCCTCTGGGACAGAGGGCCCCATTTATCTTTTCATCTTTTATTCCAAATAAATATCAATGGGCTTAGACGACATTATAGGTTCTATGAAAATTGATGGATATAGGCCATTACAGTTCAATGTTCGTAATAAATATTAGTAGTAGATTAAAAACCAAGAATAGCCAATCTAGTGTGTTCCAGAAAGTTCGATAATTTTAAAAAGCTTTTTCTATGGCATCATTAAATATATTTTAATGGAACACATTTTACATTTTAACTCCATAATTTATCTGATTGATTTTTATGAGCATCTCATCTTATGAAAAAACAAAATGATTCGGTACAATTATGAAATTGGCGCCTGCTGGGGTTCCTCTTTAAAATTACATTTTTATAGTTTTATGGTATATTTAGTTTGAATAATTTTTCGTGTTTGATAAATGATTACTTAAAAAAGTTATTTTTAAACATTAATAGGAGGATATTAATTTTAATCTGGAATGTTCCAGAAATTTCTTTATTGTTTTACTGGATATCTAAAGGGGTTTAAAAGCTAATGGAAATGTAAGATTAGATCTATCATTTCTTTATTTTTATGGAGATTTGCTTTAAACACACCTTTTATAATACTACCGGCAAAGTATCCCATTAGGAACATAATTCGCGCGCATAACAGGATCCTAAAGAAAAACAGGAAACATCCGAAATCCCAATCCCACTGCTATGGGGATCCCACCGGGAATCGGGATCACACCAGGATTATAATTCAACGGAGATCTGGATCACACCGGTAACTGTGACCCGGCGGGATAGAGACATGTGACCCGGCGGGATAGAGACCTGTGACCCGGCGGGATAGAGAGGATGCCAGAGAGATCGTAATACTACCGGCATCGTGTCTTAATCTGGATTAGTATCCCATTTTGATCGGGAACCCACCATGATCGGGATGCCGACAGTATCAGGAACTTAAAGGGATCCAAATACTCATAAGATAAGGAACCTATCGGAATCGGGATCAACCGGGATCGGGAACTTACAAGAGTCGTGATCCACAGTGATCAGAATATCGACGTTACAAGGGTTCCACCGGTATCAGTATCCTATCGTGATCGGGATTCAAACAGGATCTGGATCCAAAAAGGGTAGCGATCCATTCCAGAAATTGCGACACAATAGTAAAACGGGACCCTTTCAGGAAACGGGATCCAATTATGATCCCACTGAAACGAATGGTTTTCAAAAGTTATTATCAGTTTTATATAGGAAACAATTTTTTTTTTTTTATACTTTACGTGTTGATTTTTTTCTTCATGGAACTTAATTTCAATTTTAATGAAAATGCTGTAGACTTTAATGCTTTTCATAATTAAAATCCCAGTAAACGCCGGTTTAATTAACTAGTTGTTATTAAAGTTAAACTTTAAAATTTGTGCATTTAAAATCAGTATACAAATGCAATAAAGCTATGCTTTAAATAATATAAATTTATAGAAAATTCAGACCGGCCCTGAATAGATTGGATATTTAAGTTCTAAATCCACCGATAATTTCATAAATAATATGAATGGTATTTCTAAAAAAGCTTCACTTATAAGTGTTTTAATTTTGTGAATATCAGTAACCTTTTATCTATTTTATAATCTATTTTTTCCAAATATTTTGTTACACGAATTATGTTGAGCAATTTCAACTTCAATACCACCCCCCAAAGCAACAGGAGGGTTAAAGACAAAATATCATCTGCAAACTGTCAGTGTAGGTCAACTGGACGAGTATGCGATCCTTGGATTTATCGCATTAAGTGGCACAATGTATTTCAAAGACAATATGTGGGAAAAAAGTATCAAGTATGACATGCTATAAACAAGAAATACACGACGAAATATGCAAATATACCCTTACTACGTTAAATGAAATTCAAACATCTGATGAAATTACACATTTTTCTTTAAAAAGGAGTAGGTAAAACATTTTATTGTATTGCTTGTTTCTTTACTTAAATTCAGCGCTGCTTGGTTACATTATCATCAGCTGTCATGCCAATGTCAATTACCTATCATAGCACAATGAAAATATTATCATTTTAACAAAGTGGCTATTCGCCCTCGGGGACCAGAAAAAAGAGGTTGGGATTTTTAAAAAATGGCCTGGACACGCAGGGCCGCTATTCACACCGAGGTCCCATTAGACCAGTAATATTCGGATGTCATTTGTGGTAGTTTATTTTAGTTAAACTGAAGGAGTAAGCTTACAAACATATAGTCCATTCAATTATCTTTCATTCGATACTTCATTTATTTCTTTTAAACCAAACAATAATATGTTATTTTATTTTTAAAAATCCCAACCTGTCACTTCTGCTTCCCTGGTGCGAATAATTGCTGACTTATTTTAAATAAGAAAAAACAAAAAATTATTTTCCTGAATTTGAGAGTTAATATTTCTCATAACAACTTTGCATCAAAATGAAACACCCGATTTTTCTGGATTCCCGATGTAACTAATAAAAGAAAATTGACAGAATAATATTCTATGTGCATTACATATATTAATTTATGAAAAAAATTATTTATTGTAATTTAAATAGTAACCTTAATGGAATGTCTATTTTTGTATAAAAGCAATCTATTGAAGCTTTACTTTAAGTTAAATTTAAATATGCTTTTTATCCCATTATTATATTGTTGTAACACAAATTTAAGATTATCTGCCATTTTTAAGGTGTTAAAATTAAGTCTAAATAAATGATAACCACTCATAAACTCGCACATTGCGTCATTTACAAATTGTAATTTTAAACTCATAAAAAAACTAATCATGATTGTTAAATTATTTTTTTAGCTTTAATGATTTTTTGCACCTTTGAAATGCTAACAATTATTTTAACAAACTCTGCACAATGTAACATTTAATTCTGAAACATTTATGAATATATTTTTGATCACTTTAAAAAACTTTTGTTTTTTGGTTACACAATGAAAAATTAATTTTAAAAATAAGTAAAATAAAAAATTATAATTTTGCAATATTTTTGCTTATTTACTATTTATTTTTTAAATTTACATTTCATATTAAAAGATGGTTTTGGCATTTAAATATTTCTATACTTTGCCTTGGGCGCAAATTGCTTTATAATCTTATAAATCACTTAAATTAATATGGGGTGTTACACGAACATTCTAAAATTACTCAATCCTAAGCTAATGGTCCCGAGTTCAATTCCCATCACAAAATACTCGACTAGCAAAAAACAACACCATTATCCCGGCAGGATGGGCTCATTATGCTTTAATATCAACTAATTTGAGCAAAGGAAACACCTGAAATCAAACACGAAAATGGAGACCAGTAAGCGTTATGACATTATCAAGACGAAAATTCCAACAAAATAAAGAGCACAGTAAAACACACAAGACACATTGAAGGTAAGTATTGCATCCTAGTCTGTTCACAGCCATCTTGACGAAGTTTTGCGATTAGAGCAAATGGGTCAAAACACTCATTATTTACGATCACAAATCATCCTCTAATTCAGCTCTCCCTACCTCTTTTCAAATAGGTTACACCGATATACCGTTTCCATTCTCCGTTAGGAATCTTGGTTATATTCTATCTAACAACATGGCACTCGATAACCATATCTCTAACAATTTTCGCTCTTCTTAAACGGATATCGATTAAATCAGCTCCACCCGCCACTACCTCCACAAACATGCTTTAATTTCTAATTTTGTTTTTTTCAATTAAGCCAGATTTAACTATTACTTTTTACTAAAGTATTACATTTTTAAGATAAGTTTTGTTTAAAAATAATATATATATATATTATATTATTACAGTTTTCGCTATGAATAATGAAATTCAGAATATCGTCTATAGGGCTGTACGTTTGAAACACAAATGCGGTTTCAATCGTTTTAAAAAGTGTATGTCCTATCCAAGACATATACTTTCAATGCATACATTTCCTACAGACGCCAATTCATCATTATTTCTTATTTTTTAATTCAAACTTTTGCTTCATCAAATTATCCCTTGAAGCTGATAATTGTTAAGGAAAAAAAGAAGTTTTTCATTTTATTTATTAAACAAAAACCAATTTGACTTGGGAACATGTAAGTGCCTATCATTTTGATTTAATGCTCAATAATCCTGCTTAATTTAAAACGTATATAACTTATTTATGAAGTATTATGATAGGCAATGATATACTGATCGTTCAATTAATAGTTTTCATTTGAAAAATTAAGGCAGCAATTTAAAAAAAGAAAAGATTTTTAGAGACATCGACAAACAAAGGGAAAGAACAATCATATTGATTAGACCATAAGAATAAAGTGGGTTATTGGTAGTGATTACATGAGGCAGTGTGATATAGTTGTTTAAGTAATTATTGATTACAAGAAACAGGGTGAATGTGTTGTTTGAGTAGATAGTTATTACAAGAAGCAGTGTGAATTTGTTGTTTGAGTAGATAGGGATTACAAGAAGCAGTGCAGAATAGTTAATTTATTAGTTAGTGAATGTAGCGTCTTCTATGAATGTTTTTTGGGGTAAAACAAAGTTCACTCACGGAGAAAATTGTACTACATAAAAATGCGAAATATTATACAAACTATTTTTATCTGCTACAACAATAGTACATTTAATTTGAAAAAGAGGCCCCAGCTGGGGATAATTTACTAACGTACAATTTAGTTATGTCTGAAATAAGGGTCCATATAAAAATCATTTCGATAAATTATAGATTCAAAATTTGCCCTTTTAAAATTGATTTAAAAATGCCATATTTATAGCTTTTTTAAACTATCGAAGTTTCTAGAAAATTTATATCGGCCTTAGGGGATGGATATTATTATTTTTAAATCCACCCATATTTTAATATGGACTGAGAAGGGTCTTGCTACAAAGCTATGCCTAGATTCACCAATTCACATAGACCCTATAGTGTTGTGTAACAGTATTGACATTATATAACTTATATAATGAACAATGAAAATTGTCCCCAGCCACAGAGGGATGGATATTATGAGATCAGTACACCTGGGTATTTGAAAATGGATATTCAAGCGTATCTGTACTTAGTTTGGTCAAAATCCATCTATTCATGTATTAAGGCTATTGATATGAAATGGGCCCCCCCCCCCCACCGTCGACAGAGGGATGGATATCATGGGTTCAGTACCCTTCGGTATTTGAATATTGCTAATCAAGAGTATGTGTACTCAATTTGGTCAAGATCAATCTATTCATGTAGGAGTATTTGTTTTTAAATTTATTTATATAGCTCCTTTAGGAAAAAAGAAAGAATTCGGTGCCACAGGTTGTTACCGTTCCGGGTAGAGTTTTGAAATGAATCCTGCGTAACTTTTGTAAGTTCTGTAAAGAATAAGCCTGCCAAATTGCTGGCATTTATATACAGGGAAAGTCGGAGAATATAGCTAATTTAAAAGGAAAAGGAACGACTCCTTGACAAGTCTCCCGCCCCAGAGGTATGGATATTATACTTTCAGTACCCTTTCGTCTTTGAACTTAGATAATCAATAGTATACGAGTCTGGTTTAGTTGAGATTCATCTACTTATGTAGGAATATTAAGCTCATTGTTTTTTATAAAGCTCGTAAGAAAAAATGAAATATGGCCCCCGACCCCAGGGATATGGATATTATGAGTTCAGAACACTTCTGTATTGATATACGGATAATCAAGCGTATGTGTGCTAAGTTCGGGCAATATCCATATATCCTAATAGGAGTATTTGTTTTTAATTTTATGTATGAAGATCATGTAAGGAAAAAAACGAATTTTTGGCCTGCAGTTGTGACCGTTCCGGGTAGAGTTTCAAAATTGAACATGTTTATCTTTTGTAAGTAAGCCTTAAGAAATAAGCCTGCCAAATTTCAACCTTCTATCTACATAGGAAGTTGGAGAATATAGTTTATATAATAAAAATTGAAATGAGGCCCCTGACCCGAGAGAGTTGAATATTATGTTTTCCGTAGGCTTAGGTATTTGAATATGGTAAATCAAGAGTATGTGTACTAAGTTTGGTCAAGATCCATCACTTCATGTAGGAGTACTAAGCCTTTTGATAATTATAAAGCTTATATTATAAAAGAAATGTAATGGGCACCCGGCCCAAATAGGCTGGATATAATGCGTTAAGACCCCTTCGGTATTTCAGTATCGATTATAAAGAGTATGTAAATTAAGTTTGGTCAAGATCCATATATTCATGTAGCCGTAAATGTTGATAATTTTATTTATACATCATATATTGCAAAATACGATATTTTGGGCCCCCTGCCCTAAACGGTATAGATTTTTTGAAATGAAACATGCTTAACTTTTGTAAGTAAACTGTAAGGAATAAGCCTGCCTATCGTGTTCCCCGGTGGAAACGCGTAACCGATGTGTCCCATTAGGATCCCGTTTCTCTATGGGATTATGCTCAGTGCGATGAACTGTTTGAATAAGCTAATAGATCTAATTATATATCCGCGTAGAATAATATAGAACATTCTAGATTAAATTTAATATCCTCCATGAAACGAGTAAACATTACATATTTACGTAATTATTTCTCGAATGCGAAATATTATACAACTAAATTGTGCTACTAACTATAATACATTTAAAATGATACGGGGGCCCCGTAGGGGGCCCATTTAATAAAGTACAGTTTTGTTTATGTCTGAGATGGGTGGCTTATAAAAATCATTAAGATAAATTATACATTTAAAACTTTTCCTATTGCAAGTGGTTTACAATAGCCATAGACAGAGCTTATTTAAACTATCGACGTTTCTAGAATATTCTAGATCTGCCTTAAATGGATTGGATGCTAAATCAAACAATATTTTAAAATGGACGTAGAGAGGTATTGCTACAAAGCAAGGTCTAGATCCACCTAATCACATAAAATCTATGGTGTTGTCTAACCCTATTGTTCTCTATATTGCTTATATTAGAAAAAATGAAATTGGTCCCCCCCCCCGGCCCCCAGCTTCGCATCGAGACACCTCGTCAAATTTATCTTGTATCGCAAACACTGCCTGATCAGTCCCCTTGTTTACATACTTATAAAATCTATGGTGTTGTCTAACCCTATTGTTCTCTATATTGCTTATATTAGAAAAAATGAAATTGGTCCCCCCCCCCCCGGCCCCCAGCTTCGCATCGAGACACCTCGTCAAATTTATCTTGTATCGCAAACACTGCCTGATCAGTCCCCTTGTTTACATACTTGCAGTTATGTTTGATAGATTTAACTTAATGGCTAAATTCTACATTGATGTGAGCATTGAAGAATCGGAACAGCACAGGACTCAAAGGGACCACCCATCTGTTTTCGATATGTATACCATTAATGGTTATAATATGACGTCCTTCAGACGGCGTGCGCCGGGGGTACTGATGGTAACCATCTTCACCGGTCTGAGTTTATGATATAAAGGGACGCGGGTACTTTTTACTGCATATTCCGTTGATCATGCAGGTTGAGTTGATAGTATGAGGTCCGCATGGACCGTCAATTATCGTTGATTTTACTATTTCATTGATGGCAGTGTCAGTCTGTGGATCAGGAATTTTCGCACGGATGACTTGATGCATGGCACCTTGATTAATCCTATTCTGTAGCCACAGTAGGATGTGTGCATGGGGAAGACCTCGCTTTTGCCACTCAATGGTGTAAATATAGCAAGTTGTACAGCCGAAAATGTAACTCTTGGTGAGCAAGTCTAAAATGTTTCAAATTTTCAGATGAAATACACGACTGATGAGGTCGTGGTGAACGTGATGTTTCTGATGCAGGAGGGGCACTTCAGCGATGTCAGTAGATTTAGGATTGCAAGTAAATGTGATGAATAAGTCAGGGCGGACGTAATTACGTACGTAGGTCATTACGTCTTGTGTACACTCATGCATATAGCGAGGTCCTCCAGTGAAGGAAGATAGTAATATCACAGCCTGAGCAAAATCCGCTAAATTAGTGTCGTTTTTCTTAATAGCATCTTTAGGGTGGACGTAATGTTCAGCTCGTAGTTTATTTTTGTTTAGTCGTATATAATTTAGTCTTTCGGATTCAATTCTCACGTGCATATCAACTAAAAAGCGATTTAATAAAATTCTGAAGAAAAATATAGTATTTTTATGAGGTTGTCTGATCATAAGCCGATATGAATAGAAGTTCGCTGCAGACACGGTTCTCTTCATTGGTAACTTACTTTCAAGATCAACTTGCGGTATAGACACAGAATAGCCATCCTCACCATTGCAGAGCATGTGGGGATAATGAAGTGCATCATAGGATCTGTGTGTTTCCTTAATGCGCTGCAGTTTATTGTCTCTGCTTTTCAAGATAATATCCCTTTTGACGAACATTTGCCCCATGATAACAACACCAACTTCATGTGCTGCAGGTTTATTTTATCTGCCTGTGTGTGCATGGGATGGTTTTTGTCGGCGTGAGTGAGAACCTGGAAGTCTTTGTCTTGATCTGAAATACTGTCGATTGAGAATAGGAAGTTTTTGATGTAAGAGTTACAATCATGCAGCATTTTCTGCAACTGGCGCACAAAGGTCTGGTTAAGCCCAGAATGATTAGTGCAACGCATTTTTGCTTCTTCGTTCCCAACGAAATAAATTTGTAAACAATTGTGTTCCTCAGTCGTCAAAGTAAACGAGTACCAATCAAGTGGTACATGTGTCCCTGGACTTTAAACGAAGGCATAACATTTCCCTCAACGATTTGATTAGCACCAAATGACAACATTTGAATAGCGCTGTTGTATTTGCGAAAATTTTTAACAAATACTCCTTTAGAAGAGTATCACTACGTAAGAGGGCTTCAAGAAATTGAGGTAGCTTCTGTAAAAGAGTGAGACAAACTTTACCAGCGTTACAGAAAAAACCAGGAAACTCGAATTTCCACCGGTGAGCGTGGCAATGGTCATAGACAACATCCATGAATTCAATGCGTACTGTTTCGTAAGATTCATAATCCATGATTGCGTCCAACGAAAATCCACAACGTTATTTTTTTTAGAGAAACATGTCGCTTTCGCATGAGTCGCTTTTCATGATTAGTATCGTATCTACAAACAGTGTCCCTTTTAACTTGGGGAATCGCCTCGAAGTAATTAGCGACAGCATCCATATACTTTGGGATTTCCCTTGGAGTATTTAGCGACAGCATCCCCATGTACTTGGGGATCGGCCTGGAAGTATTTAGCGACAGCATCGCCATGTACTTGGGGATTTGCCTGGGAGTATTTAGCGACAGCGTCCTTGTTAACTTGTGGATTTTTCTGATAGTATTTGGCAGGCAGCGTCGCAAAGTTGTTTCCGTCGAGGACACACGCCTCTATAGTTCTGGTTTATCATAGCCTGGAGAGCTGTTGTGATAAAGCATACGCCTCTTTTTTCATGTTTGTCATAGCTTGGTGTGATGGTGTGATTAAGCATTTGAGTTTCAGTGTTTCTTTCCACTACGTTAGTATCTTGTGTAATGTTGTGGAAGTGAAATTTGGCTTCTGTCAAGCGTTGCAAGCATACAACATGTTGCATAGATAACTTGTTTTCCGCAGCCATTACTCCAAGAAATCACTACACCATAATAATACGTCATTTACATTTTAAACGTTCAAACATACAAATGGTTGCATTTATAACTTGTCGGCTTCCATTACTCAAAAAAACAAAAACACTACACCATAATAATACGTCATATCCCTCTTTACACAATACGTCACAAGATTCTAAGCATACTACATAAAAAACACATATAATCTCTAAACAACACGCAATCACCATATTTTTTTTGTTAACTTTATTTATATAGCTCATACACGGGAAAAAACCCCACTAAATCTGCGCCCTTGATTGTGACTGTTTCGGGCAGAGTTTGGAAATGAAACATGATTAACTTTTGTAAGTGAGTTGTAAGGAATAAGCATACCACATTTCAGGCTGCTATCTACAAGGGAAGTTAGAGAATTAGTGATGAGTGAGTGAGTGATTGAGTGAGTTAGTGGGTGAGGACTTTGCCTTTTATTAGTATAGATATGAAAAAAATGAAATGGGGCCACCAGCCCTAAAGGTATGTATATTATGAGTTTAATACCCTTAAGTATTTGAATATTGATAATCAAGAGTATGTGTTCTAAATTTGGTCAAGATCCATCTATTCATGTCGGAGTACTAAGCATATTGATATTATAAGCTTTATGTTAGGAAGCATGAAATGAGCCCCAGAGGGATGGATATTAAGTGTTAAGTACCCTTTGCTATTTGAGTATGGATAATCAAATGTATGTATATTAAGTTTGGTCAATATCCATCTATTCATGTAGCTAAATTTGTTGATCATTTTATATATATAAATCATGTAGGAAAAAATAGCATTTTGGGGCCCGGGCTTAAAACGGTTAAGAGTTTCGAAATGAAGCCTGCTTAAATTTTGTAAGTAAGCCGTAAGGAACCAGTCTGCCTAATTTTAGACTTCTATTTACAGTGAAAATGGGAGAATTATTGATGAATGCGTGAGGGCGTTGCCTTTTATTAGTATAGATAGATGTCCACCAAAACCCAAATAGCAATCCCCCATCCCTTAACCCCGACCGTTTCCCCTCATCTTTATCAAAAACCACGTACCTTATCCTATTTCCTAACAGCACATCAATACTAGTTTATTGATAGAAAAATCTGACATTTACAGCAATTACACGAGTCACATATAAAAACAAGGTTTCCAAAAAAATTGTAATAACCGCACAACCTACACTGTATCCCCGTATACACGATCTTCTACATGTAGCTTTACATGGTTTAACCCCAAGCGCACCACTGGTTAAAATTCTTTACTTAAAAATTACTGCCGGAAAGACTTTTAAAGTTTAATAAAATAACACACATAATGGTCAAATAAGTGACTATACGCAAATTATATTTTAAGAATATACCTCAAGAAGAGATTATATTATTTATCAGTTAAACGAACACAATTTAAAACTGTCATGTGAAATAAAAAATGTCAAATACTTAGACACAGATTTTACAGATTTGTACAATACTGATAACGTTTCGTTGGAGATGGTGTCGGTGGGTCGTCGAGTTTGCACTCATAATACCCCCCCCCCCCGGCAACCCCCAAACGGGCCGAAGCCGAAGATCCAGACCGTGCGGAAGTGCGCTAGGGACTCGCCTCCTGGCCCGAGGGGCGTCCGGCAGACCAAGGGCGCTGCGTTTAAAGCATCCGTAGTCCGCTCTCCAGTGGGACAGGACGGCTTTACTTCCTCTCCGGAGAAGTGATTTTGCGTTACCACTCCCCATCGCCCAGGCAGCTGTCCGGTCAGGACGTATCGGGGACAAAACGGTCGCCTAGGGGCGGATTTCTCAGGGCTGCGTCTTTTTAATCATTGACAAGGGTTTGGGGGGCCACCCACTACCTCATACCCATCACCGGTAACAAGTAATCATGTTAGCGCTCAACTTCCTTTGCGTCAGAAGCCATGCGTTTTGCCGGGATCTTTTCGCTTCAGGAGGTAAAAATCCCTCTACTAGTCGGCCACGCCACGAAGAGGCAATATCCAATGTAACACCACTGAGAGGCTTGTGGTTCTGGACAGCGACCTCACAGAGCTCAGCCGCTGCCCGACTGTATAATACAGATGAATTCTTTTGGTATATATTTAAACATTCGTGGACTGTCAGAATTGCTGGATGATTTTCATTTAATCGTTAATATTTTTTTTAATGACTAAATATTGATAGTAAAATCTTTACCCACGGTGTTATTACTTTTCAGGGTAGTACCTTATATTTGACAATGCATACATCCATCCAAAAGTACACATTTTTTAACGTTAGTATTATAACTACAACAAAATAGTAGTCTTTTTCAGCTTTTGACACACATCAACCCTTACTCCATCTTAGAGACATGTCATAATAGTTATATGATCATAAATGTGATACTTTAGTTGGTAAGTGATATGTTTCTCGGCTCATCTAGGAGATATTTTTTTTAACAATGATAATTTCCACACATATCTTTATCAGCATAAAATTAGTGAGAGAAATTTAAACCAAAGGTTTGTTAAATTCTCACCTACCGCTATATTATGTCCATTATATATTTATGTTGTGGAGGGAACTGGTTATTTTGCATCCTGTGGTTTATTTTCTCTAGTCAAAGTCCTAACATTTACGGCTGTAGTCTTTTTTTCGTTTGTTATTTTTAAGTTGACACTGTAAGGAAACAGCAATTCTTGAGATAGTACCATTTGATCTTGATATTTGAAAGGAAGTTGGGAAATATTGAACAGCCTAATCTATATATATAAAAATGAATGTTTGTATGTATGTCTGTCTGTATGTCTCGTATGCGCTCCTACACCATTCATGCGATTGCAACAAAACTTTAAACAGTTGTTTTCCACATAAACGGCCATTTAACTGAGTCATTAAAAACCTTATCAAGTGTTTCGTTCCTAGCCGTTGGCCCTTAATTCGTTTTTTTTTCTAATATGAGCTTTGTAAAATATTTTCCACATGTGCTCCTACGCCATTTATCCGATTCATATAAAACTTTGGTGAAATGTTGCGAGCATGTCTATAAACATTCTAAGTTATTACAATCGTTTTAAATTATTCAATTTTGAGCCAGGGGCCTTACATTCGTTTTTCCTTATATGAGCTATATAAATATATTTTCAAAGCATATGCGCTCCTACACCAATCATGCGATTGCTACACAACTTTGTGAGTTGTTGTTCATGCGCCAGTGCATTTTACTGTGTTATTTAAACAATTTTAAAAACATTCCGTTTTCGGCCGATGGCCCTTAATTCGTATTTTTTCTAAAATGAGCTATGTAAAAAATAATTTTCATATGCGCTCCTACGCCATTTATCCGATTCCAAGAAAACTTTAATGACATGTTGCAAACTTCTCTATAAAGGTTTCTAAATTATTACAACCATTTTAAAGTATTCATTTTTGAGCCAGGGCCCTCATATTCGTTTTTCCTCATATGAGCTATATAAATATATTTTCAAACCGTATGCGCTCCTACACCAATCAAGCGATTGCTACAAAACTTAGTGAGTTGTTGTCCATGCTCCAGTGCATTTTACTGTGTCATTTAAACACTTTTAAAAACATTCTGTTTTCGGCTGTTGGCCCTTAATTCGTATTTTTTCTTATATGAGCTTTGTAAAAAATAATTTTCATATGCACTCCTACGCCATTTATCCGATTATAATAAAACTTTGGTGAGATGTTGCAAGCATTTTCATAAAGGTTTCTAAATTATTACAACCATTTTAAAGTATTCAGTTTTGAGCCAGGGGACTCACATTCGTTTTTCCTTATAGGAGCAATATAAATATATTTTCAAACCGTATGCGCTCCTACACCAATCAAGCGATTGCTACAAAACTTAGTGAGTTGTTGTCCATGCTCCAGTGCATTTTACTGTGTCATTTAAACACTTTTAAAAACATTCTGTTTTCGGCTGTTGGCCCTTAATTCGTATTTTTTCTTATATGAGCTTTGTAAAAAATAATTTTCATATGCACTCCTACGCCATTTATCCGATTATAATAAAACTTTGGTGAGATGTTGCAAGCATTTTCATAAAGGTTTCTAAATTATTACAACCATTTTAAAGTATTCAGTTTTGAGCCAGGGGACTCACATTCGTTTTTCCTTATAGGAGCAATATAAATATATTTTCAAACCGTATGCGCTCCTACACCAATCAAGCGATTGCTACAAAACTTAGTGAGTTGTTGTCCATGGGCCAGTGCATTTTACTGTGTCATTTAAACACTTTTAAAAACATTCTGTTATCGGCCGTTGGCCCTTAATTCGTATTTTTTCTTATATGAGCTTTGTAAAAAATAATTTTCATATGCACTCCTACGCCATTTATCCGATTGCAATAAAACGTAAAACTTTGGTGAGATGTTGAAGCACGGCCGCAGAGGTTTTTAAATTATTATAAACTTTTCAAAATATTCCAATTTTAGCCAGCGGCCCTTTTTACGTTTTTTTCTTATACGAGCTATATAAATATAATTTCAAACCGTATGCGCTCCTGCACCATTCACGCGATTGCGACAAAACTTTGACGAGTTATTATCTATAAACATAACCATTCATTAAAACACTTTTAAAATATTCCGTTTTGGGCCGTTGATCCAAATTCTTATTTTTTCTTATATGAGCTTTGTAAAAAATAATTTTCCTATACCATTTTTCAGAAATTCAGATACAAATTTAGTGAGATGTTGTTCTATCGCCCACAAAGGTTCTTAAATTACTATAACAGTTTTAAAATATTCAGTGTTTAGCCAGGGGCCCTATGTTTGTTTCTTACACAATGAGCTATATAAATATAATTTCAAACCCCATGCGCTCCTACATCATTCAAGCGCTTGCGATAAAACTGAGGTGAGTTGTTGTCCATAAGCCAGAGCATTTTTCTAAGCCATTATAACTCTACTAAAATATTCCGTTTTTTTTTTTTTGCAATCGCCCCACATTGTGTTTTTTTCCGTTCATTTGGAGCTTAAAAAAAAAAAAATTCTGCTAAAGCATGAATGGGTAGCTTTTTAATCAAATACAAATAGTGATATTAAATTGATTGTGTGACATATTAAGTAGGTTTCTGAAGTAATACAACAATTCTACAATATTCCATTTGTGGAGGGGGGGGGGTCCTAAATTCGTTTTCCACACTTCTATTATCTATATAATTATAGTATGCATTTCTATACCATTCATTCCATTGTCATCAAACTGGGTCAAGTGAAATGCGCACTACCGAAAATGTTTCTAAATTAGAAAAAAACATTTTACAATATTCCGTTTCGGCCAGTGACCCTAATTTCATATTTTCTTCTAAGAGCTTTGTAACTATAATTTCAAACAGAGCTATTGCATGTGTGGAAGTAGCTGAATCCGCCGGCAAATTTGTCAAATTTAGTACATCCATTGTACAATATTCCAATTAGGGCTGGGGACCCTAAATTCAATTTATTTCTTAAATGAGCTTCATCAATATAATTTATAACGAAGATATCAACACTACCACCCTTGAACAAATGACACATTTGTAGTAAATCAGAGAAAACACGTTTTTACATTTTTAGTGTAGAGAGTATTTTTGTTATTTGTATAAATAAGCTTGAATTTTGTGACGCATTTTAGAATCGGAAATGACATCGAAATCGCATTTTTTCTTTCAACTAAGAGAATTTCTTGAATAGAATCTTATAATTTCGGAGTTGTTTTGTGTTATATAATTACATTTTACACCAATCGATGGTTTCTCAAGTAATTAAATAACACACTTGACAGCGTAGATATTGAACTATGGTAATTTTTTTACCGCTGGAATTTACGATTTATAAATTAATGAGAAACTATACAACTGGAAATCTCCTGCCAACAATGAACGTACCTATTGTGCGAGGTTTTCATGTAAAAAGATGGGAGATCCGAACGTGTGAGAATTACATTCACCATCAAAACCATTATCATTGTTGGTATCAGGTGACAATAGCCAATCGAAACATTTCTTGGCAAACATACGCAAATGCAATTCATGTTTCCAAATGACATCGTTCGGTGCAACAAATATCGTGCGCGAGAATTACATGCCAACATTTAAAGTAAAGTGAAAGGCTAAATTTACCATCGTGTAGGATCTCTGATGCCAATGCCAAAGACAGATCACAAATGTCTTCAAATGATATCATGGGGAATACTGATGAGCAAATCGATCAGCGTTGTCATATCAATACGGTCACTAAACGAGAAATTGTCGCTGCAATGCAAACGTTATTTTTGCAACACAACGAATTAATTCAAATGTATAGAGTTGCACTTGAAAAGATGCCGACTGATGAATACAAAGTCATAGTTAGAGCAGACCTGTCGGCCAACATGAAAGACAATACAATGCACCAACAATTGATGAAGTGGCGATCATTATAGTTGGCAAAGAATTTAACTCAAGTGATATAATTCTTCATCGCAGAAGTGTTGATGTTCAGCGAGTCTCAGAAACTCATCGCTCATACGTTTGATCGCAATATCCTATTTTATTTTGGCAAGGAGAAGATGGATATCATTTTGACATCAAATTGAGAAATTCGAATAAGAAAGACAGTGACATGAAATACTATTCATATTTTTTCAAATGAATATTCTGAACTTGGTTCCATTGAAGTTACTATTTTAAATGGAAAATTTAAACTAGGTGATGTACTTTTGCCATTCACCCAATGATTGCAACAGACATGCCCTTTGAATTCAAACGCCTACAGTTTCCGATGCGACACGCGTCTACAATGACTATCTACAAAGCACAGGGACAATGGCTACAAGTTTGCGGACTAAATTTGGAAAACCCATGCTTCGCCCATGAACAGATGTATGTGGCCTGCTCTCGCGTCGGAAAATCTTCTGATTTATTCGTGTATATACCAGATGGAAAAACAAGAAAAACTTTCAGTATTTAAAAGCTCTTGAAGAAACATAATTAACATGCAAACACTTTCTTTCTGTGAGTGGCATTGCAACGCATGCCGGGTACTCGCTAGTATAAGATATTTTTTGGATGCACACTTTCTCTAAATGTTCAGTTAATAAAGCTGAATAAACATGTAGAAGAAATGCAGAAGATATTTCGTTGAAAGTAAAATATATTTTTAAAATGAATACTACGATGATGAGCTAGTCAATAATATCCTTTATAGTTGTGCATATATATAATTTATACAAGTTATGATGCCTATAATGGACATAAGATAAGTAACCAATATATTAATTTATTATAAATGTAAAATAAAAATAACATAGTTACGTTTGCATGTATATGTGTATATGTATTTATGCATTTATATGTCGAAGCTATTTTATTATTTGTATTATTAGAAAACCCAAATAAAGTATTTAAAATAGAAATAGCTCTGTATACACATTACCAAATTATCTCTAGATTAAAATTTAACTAATATAAGTGGAAAATACCAATTCCTCAAAAATAAAAAAAATAAAATTTAACAATTGCAAGTACATCTATTTTCATCTTCTTCCTCTATATGTTAATGGGCCACGATCAATTTTTTAATCCTTTTAGCTACTATGCATGTAAAGAAGATTTGAAATGTTTCTGTGCCTGGTGTTGATGTGGAAATTTCAATAGTTGCAAGGGCTATTTTGTGAGGATATCATGCACTGGGGGTTGGAAGACTTGAGTCAATAGACACAAATGTGTTTTGTGTTGTCACCTCAACTGTTGTTTTTGAAAGCTTGTTGAAAGATTGTCTTTGGCAGGAATGAGTAGCTCCTATACTGGCTTTTCGCTGGAATGAGCAGGAACTGCCTGTACTGGTCTCATCCATGTCTATGGTGTTATAATTTATATATATATTGTATACATCAAATTGTCAATGCCTTAATAATAATAATAAGTGGTCTTATATAGCGCGGTACCCCGGGATAGGGCTGGGCTCACCGCGCTGTACATATATAGCAAAGAGGCATAATCATAATATTAATCCATTGACTATATTTCTGTTTAATTTTGATGGAAACATAGTCTGAGGATTTAGTTATTGAAATAATTAAATTGATTTTAAAAATGATATTAAGGCATCTTGACTTCGTTTAAAATCTAGGATTTCTTTTTTCCAAGAGCAATAACCAGCTGTAACTTTTAAAATTAACTTTATTCATTGGTTAAGGAACGTATTGCCTCTAAAGAGTAGACTATTTTTAATTTTTTTTTTTTTTTTTTTTTTTTTTTTTTTTTTTTTTTAGAAACCAGAATTTCCTTTAAAAAAATGATGAACAAGTATTGCTAATTTTTTGTATTTTTCAAGAATCTACTTTAGCCATTGACCTTATTTAAAGGGATAATTTTTAAAAAAAATGAAAATGAAGACACTTTTGCTATTATCAACGTCCTTTTAAAAATTGTCTGACATCTAATATTGAAGAACATGTAAATAAATGTCGTCTTTTATTTACACGGGTTTTTGCTTGGTGGCCTAAGAATCGTATCATATTTAAGAAGAAACCCGTTAAAATGATGCATCCATTGGTAAGATTATGACATGTAATATTTCTCTATGTATGCTAACGCCTTTCGTTTTAGAACAATTTTATTTACATCATATTTTCTTTTAAAAATATATATTATACTAACTTGACTTTGGCTTACAACAGCAAAACTATTAAATATTTTACTCTACTGTTTTAACTATTTCAAGACTTAAATATTGAGAATCAGTCACAGTTACGTCAAATGATTTGCTACTTATTGTCATGTGCAAATAAATGTTTAGAAGCAACCAATTAATTATTTTAAAAAAAAAAATTATTTATTTATTAATTAACCAATTGAAAATAAAATTTAAAAATCTAAATTGGGTAATTTTAAACCAATGACTTGCATTTAAGGTTCGTTAAAACTTTGACCCTAAAATTTTCATCACTGAATATTTCTAATCGCGCATAGATACATGTTTAGCTCAATTCAAATTTAATTCAAGCAATTTATTTAAATGAAATATACTTAATCCACCTCTCATAACTTTAAAGATTTAATCATTTTTTTAGATGAACTTAAAGTTTATCGTGAAAAGTCCACTAATTTTTACATATTAAACATATTTTTGAAATATTAAGAAGATATAAGGTATCATTATATAACCCTATCAAGCAATCTTACTTCAAACTATTAAATATATGCATTCACAATTCAGATATTCATAACGTGATTACTAATAATTCACTATGTTGTTTCATGCAATTTGTTAATCACATAAATTACGGACAGGACTTTAATCGCTTTTAAAAATATAAATTTTAAAAGAAAGTAGCGTTTTAATTACTAAAACAATATACAAAAATCAGTACATTAAAAGAAAATATATTGTTTAATTTATTTATTTTTTTTTTTGAATTTTTATTTTGGGCTGGGTAAAGTTGACCTTGGAAATCACTCGTGATTGGCGTGATACTCAAGTGTGACTTTCCCACGATAGCTATGCAGAAAGTATATGGCAATTCATATCCTTGAAATTCCTTGCAAGGACAAAATAATTTTGTAAGGATGTGTATGGAATTCAGTGTCATATTTCATGGACGTACAGTGTAAGGTCACGACTTTTTGTTTAATGTCCTATATTATAAGACGCAAAATCAGTGATGCATACTCTTTAAGTGATTTTTTTAATTCGAAACGGTTGGAAACAGGTTTTGGTGAATCGGCTTAGCTTTCCAAGCGTTTTAAACCAGAAGTAAAATGTAAAACTACATTCTTGTCTCCCGCTGTTTCAACACAGCACGCCGCCATGTGTTCCTTTATCATTGAGATCTTTACGTCTTACCAAGTCATGCACGAAAAATGTTTTTAACGAAACCGGTTCTTAACACTGACCCAAATCTACTTGACAAGTGGAATGATTATGTAACATCGCCTCAAGCTTACTTTATGTGAGAAGATTTATGTGTCACTCTACACCCACCGCCACCCACCCAGTCCTCCAAAAAAAAAGAAAAAAAAGAAGAAATAAAAGAAAAATGCACTACTTTAGCCTTATACTTTCAACAACTAAGTTTTGAAAACGGGCGTAGTGAGATGCTGTTCCTAAAAGAGAAGAACATATAGTTCTTACAAATTTAAGCTTTTTAAACGTCTTTTTGTTTAATATCTTAACATACAACAATGTTAATAAAATTAAATTTAAAAAAAAAAAAATAGTCTACTGCTATAATTATTAAAGTGATGGACAGCGAGAAAGCTTTAAATTATATTAATTAGATACAAATAATTTGTATCAATAAAACACTATATGTTCAGCTTTTATAATAAATTATAAAATACACAAGTATGCGTTTCGGCACATGGCTTCATCGGTATTTTTACAATAGTATATTGTAACATTCTGATGGATCGTGGCGCTTGTGATTCCACAAAGTTACACAAACAATGTTAGCAAAGTCTCTATCATCAATTTAGGCGCTGTTAATTCAAACATGTATTAGAAAAAATCAACGTCCTCTCGCATCCAAGATATTCCGCTCACTCTCTCACTAGATAAATAAGAAAACAAAAACCCTACTTACGCTATAAAAACTAGTTCCCTTTCCTTTTTCTCGTGTTCAAATTCATTACCATCAAATAATTACATTATTGTGCTGTGAGAATAAATTTTAGCGTCGTTTGAAAAATCACATTAAATCTGGTCTGTTACAATTATAACGAAAAAACCTAAAATCAGTATAAATTAAATTTACAAAACATGCATAATCATGTATCCTATTCTAAAAAAAAACAAGAAAAGAATTGGGGTGGGTGCAAAACCAAGACAAAAGCTATTGAAAAGGATAAATGAATAGCTAGAAAAGGATCAGAAGATTGTTTTCCTTTTAATTTTTTTTTATATTTTTTTATAAAAAGCAGGCAGCAATATGTAGGAAGAATATCATTTAAGTTTTTGTATAAAAAAGGGACTAAGCTGGCGTACATTTGGAAGCCTGTGTCAGGTTATATTAAGTGCTTGAGCGACTTTGCACCATGTTATAGTGAATGAAAAATATTGTTCCAGCACAACAAACTAGAGAGATAGACATATGTTTCGATGATCTTGAGGGCTTTCTGAGATACATGTATCATTATTCAAACAACAAACCACATTGTTATGAACCCATACGAGTTTTTTTTTTTTAAAGCATGACACATGTTCAATTTCAAATGTTTATATTTACAATTCATACCAGGTAACCGCTCCCACTGCTCTGAAAGTATGCTGTTGAAAGCCAGTCATTCAAATGTGACAATCAGCTCTACAGGCTAGTTTTTAATCCAACAGTTTTTTTTGGGGGGGAAATTGTTCATGTCAAGTTAATTTTTGCCACTTTTGTATGTGGACACCCGGTTAGCCTATTCCAGGACTGGGGTACCGCGCAATAAAAGACCACTGTTTTATTTTAATTTTAATCATACCCTCATGTATACAACCTGTAAAATATAATTTTAAATCACATTATTGTACTATTTTTGTAAATAAGGGTAAGCGGGAAGCAATGTATGTGTTAAAAATGTATTCATTTAAAAACGTAAAATAACGAAATGCCTCGATCAAGTCACGGCTGAATGCTCATATCAATAGCTTTCACAGACCTTGTTTTAAATCTATCTATCTATCTATCTATCTATCTATCTATCTATCTATCTATCTATCTATCTATCTATCTATCTATCTATCTATCTATCTATCTATCTATCTATCTATCTATCTATCTATCTATCTATCTATCTATCTATCTATCTATCTATCTATCTATCTATCTATCTATCTATCTATCTATCTATCTATCCATCTATCTATATATCTATCTATCTATCTATCTATCTTTCTATCTATCTGTCTATCTATCTGTCTATCTGTCTATCTATCTGTCTGTCTATCTGTCTGTCTGTCTATCTATCTGTCTGTCTATCTATCTATCTATCTATCTATCTATCTATCTATCTATCTATCTATCTATCTATCTATCTATCTATCTATCTATCTATCTATCTATCTATCTATCTATCTATCGTTGACAAATCCTGCGGAGACCAATTAGGTTCAACGGAGTCAAACATGATTACAGCGACGCAATTTGGAGTTTGCAGAGAAAAATGAGGCACGTAAAACATAACGATCATTCACCACAACCATATTCATCTCAAGTTGTCTTGAAATAGTCTAGTCACTTAATAATGTTTGTCCGGATGAGAGAGTAAGTTCGACGCTCTGCAACTCATCCAACACCTATCATCCCCAGTCCTGCGGCGTCGGGTAATTTTTAATCTGGTGACTAGAGCGTCCTGGTCAATCTTCACGGATGACACATGTCCATGTAAAGAAGCCCAATTCACACGTAGTAAAATGTATTGAAGAAATAGAAAATAAAATAATAAAATAAAATTCGTTTTTTCCTACTTAATGGATCGTGTTTTTATTATTTTTAACGAGAGTAAGATGGCAGATAAATGCAAACAAAAAAATACGTAGACACTTTTGCACTTTACCTGAAAACATATAGACTTTGATCGTATAATACCACAATTAAATTTATTTTTGTCTAGATTAAATTACCAATTTTGTTTCTTTAAACGGTATTTCATAAAACATATTTAAATAACCTAAACTTCATCTTTAGAAAAATGTTTTTCCCTTAGATATGTTCAGCTTGATTAAATTACACAACTTTAATGTCCTCATGTAGTTGTGTGAGGAAAAATGTAATTTCGATTATGGGTCGTCTATTAAGTATGTCAATTAAATAGGGGGCACGGGGGGGTGGAAATGTGTTATAATTCTTGACAGGTGGGGGTGGATTAGATTTATTGCCGTCAACAATCATATTTTCTATGTTAAAATGTTATCTTAAAAAGTGATTTGTTAATACATTTTTTTTTAAAAATATTAAGAGTGAAAACATTCTTTTACTTTGTGTTTTGGATTTTAACTATATAAGCTGTTTTAAATGTTTGTGCACTGCAGACTGCAGTACAAAAATGCTAGCTCACTTTGTGGTTGCAAGAGACCTCAAATGTCGCCATCTAACAACATGTAGATTATATTTGTGGCAAATAACTGTATTTTTGTGATCATGTTTGCTATAAATGAGGTATGGAACAAAGAAATGGACAATTGTGCAGGCAAATGAAACGATATTGATCGAGTAGGTATAAGATACTTTGAGAATTAAAGGAAAGTAAAGTAACAAACAAGATTAACATCGCTGCTTGAACAGATTTGCAAAATCTGTAACATCTATTTTGCACCAAAAGTCATGTTGAAAAACACCGACAATACACTCTTAAGCATAAGAAATTAACACCTGCTCCTCAACAAAAATGTATTCGACCAATGCGAGATGCAGCCAGGAGTTAGAGAGAGCTTATGGCAACTATTGCTAACAATCACTATGCTTCTATTGTAAGTGCTGAATTGTTAGATTTGGGTGGTGTTGACCTGTCAAGTGAAACAGTTCCAGAAAAGAAATGTTTTAGATAATATAAGATTCTTTTATTGATCCAAATAAATGGAAATGCTTTTGATTGCATTATACATTTTTAGCTAAAAAATAAAACAATTTGAACACAAGGCATTTATAATAAATTATTTCAAAAGGCCATTCAGTGAGTTGTCTTAGCAAAATCGGGGACTTATTAGTTCTCATTCAGATGTGTGACTTCAGAGGAAGCACGCCGGTAAATTCGTACAGATTGGGGAACAGAAGAATTTTTATATCGGTCAGTCCTCGCCCAGATGGAAAGAATTCGTCCCGAATGGCCCGGTCCTAAGTATCTGTGATGAAGAGGGTGGGATGTATCATTCAAAATGTGTTAAGTTTTGCAAAAAACATATTTCTTCAAATAGTTCATCAAGTGAACGATGTTTAGTTTGTGTTATGTTTCTAACTTTCTTGATTAGTCGGTTTGTGCGGTGTTTAATATCAGACGTTGAATTCCCACACCAGCAGGTAATACTGAAATTAAGCAGGCTTTCAATAGTTGCGACGTAGAATAAGTTAACGACTTGCTTGTTCACGCCAAAATTGTACAGTTTTTTGAGGTAGAACAATCTTTGGTTGAATTTCTTATACATGATCAATCAGCTAATATGCACATGAATACGATTGTCTCGCCAGTGGGCAATTATGGTATCCCATCAGAAGCTCTCAAATGTGGAAAAGTAGTACTATTACGGCCCTTGCACGCTCTCCTTACTCTGTGCTGGGAACAGGGACAGCTACTACAAAAGTTGAAAGATGCAAACATCGTTACATTGTACAAAAATAAAGGAGACAAGAGTGACTGCAAAAACTATCGTGGAATCTCCCTCATCAGCATAGTTGGAAAGGCTTTCGCCCGAGTTGCATTAACACGACTACAGACCCTTGCATCGCGTGTACTCCCAGAATCGCAATGTGGTTTTCGCGCCGGTAGGTCAACCATAGACATGATCTTCTCTCTGTTGCCAGCTGCATGAGAAGTGCAGGGAGCAACATGTGCCTTTATACATTGCGTTTGTCGACCTCACTAAGGCGTTTGATCTTGTCAGAAGAAGCGGCCTTTTCAGATCCTCAAAAAGATAGGCTGCCCTACGTGACTGCTTAACATTATCAAGCAGTTCCACGAAAACATAAAGGGCACAGTGTGCTATAACGGTGCCGCCTCAGAAGCTTTTGCAGTGAGTAGTGGAGTTAAGCAAGTTTGCGTGCTGGCTCCTACTTTATTTGCAATCTTTTTCTCCATCCTACTCCAGTATGCCTTTCAGAACAACAGCGAGGGAATATACATCCACACTAGAGATGACGGCAAATTATTCAACATTGCCCGCCATAGAGCTAAGACTAAAACAAGAAAGGGTATTGCTGCGATAGTTATTGTTTGCGGACGATGCCACTTTGGTATCTCACACAGCAGACGGCCTGCAGAGCCTGACAATTAGCCTAAAGAAAACTAGCATTATGTCACAGGGCGCTGACTCCCTCCCCAATATCGCCATCGACGACTACGACTTGGATACTGTTGACAGATTCACAGGATTCTAGGATCCAACATATCGAGCACCCACTCAATAGAGGATGAGATAAGTGAGAGGATAGGGAAGTCTGCAACTGTTATGGCCAGACTGAAGAAAATGAGTCTGGTCAAACGCCAAACTAACAACAAGAACTAAGCTGCAGGTGTACCAGGCCTGCGTACTGAACACACTTCTGTATGGATGAGAGTCGTGGACCATATACTCTAAACACGAAAGAAGGCTCAATGGCTTCCACCTCAAATGACTTCGCCACATCCTTGACATTAAATGGCAAGAGAAAGTCCCCAACACGGATGTCCTGTCCCAAACAAACATGTGTAGCGTCCCAGCCATGTTAATCCAAAGACGCCTCCGCTGGCTTGGACACGTCAAGCGAATGCAATCTGGTCGCATACCAAAGGACGTGCTATACAGCGAGCTGGCGACAGGGATCTGTGCTCTTGTTCTCTCTCGTCTTGACTATTGCAACTCACTTCTGTCAGGTTCACCGAAACATTTTATAGAAAAACTGCAGAAAGTTCAAAACTCTGCTGCTAGGCTTGTTCTTAAGGCAAAAAAACGCGATCACGTCACTCCACTACTCCACTCACTACATTGGCTCCCTATACAGGCACGCATTGACTACAAGCTGTCTGTTCTCTGTCACAACTTTTTCTCGGATTCCTGCCCTTCCTATCTAACTGAACTTCTTTCTGTCTATTCACCCCTTCGACAACTTCGCTCCTCCGCAGACTCGCGTATTCTGTCCGTTCCCAAGACACGAACTAAATTATATGGTGAACGATCTTTCTCTTTCTGCGCCCCCAAACAATGGAATTCTTTGCCACTACACATCCGCAATATACCAACCACACAGCCTTCAAAACTGCACTCAAAACACATCTATTTAAACTATACTACCCTGAGTGATTCCCCTCCTATAAACCGATAAAAGTACCTGGGTTTCCTTGTAAAAATGTCTGGTGTGGGTGGGTGAATATACCTCTGGTGTTGTTTTGCTTATATGTTGTTTTTATTTCATTTATGTATTTTATTTTTATATTATGATTATGCCTCTTTGCTATATATGTACAGCGCGGTGAGCCCAGCCCTAGGCTGGGGTACCGCGCTATATAAGACCACTTATTATTATTATTATTATTATTATTATTATATGCAAAAGAGACATGAAGTCCTCAAACATTGACATCTCAAACTGGGAGGAGTTGGCAGAGGATCGATCCTCATGGCGGGGCATCGTGAAGGCAGGAACACTACATGCCGAGGATCAAAACAGGGTGGAAACAGCTGCAAAAAGAGCGAGGAGGAAGGCTGGTAAATACTGCTCCACCGCATTCGTGTGTGGGAAATGTAACAGAGACTGCCATTCGAGGATTGGTCTCACCAGCCACACCAAGAGCTGCAATCAATAAAGATAATTTATCGTCTCCCGCAGACGGAAAGATGCCATACATACATTCATCCGATAGAGCAGCAAGTGGCTACTTCATGGACATAATGGGGAGAGGATAGCAACTAGAAACGATCCTACAATTTTTAGCTATTCTTACAATAATCACATTTATACTAGCACAAGCAATGATATTTAGTCTTTAACAATATTTTCATTGATTCTGCATTATAAAATATAAGAGTAAAATCGTTTAAACCTGTTGATTAACGAGCTGAAGGTGTAATAAAATATTTCGCAACGATTTTATTCGTCATTTAAAAATATCAGCACAAAGTAAAATGTATTTATATATTTATTTATATTACAATTCATTATTTTTTGCGGATCGGGTAATAAAATCGAAAATTGCTTAGGGGAGTCATTGAAATTTTGAAATATATTGACAAGTGGGGGAGAGAGTAAAAATTCATAATGCAATTAATGGACTTACACGTACCTAAAGTGTTCAATCATTAAACACATGAAAAAGTATTGAACTAATGTAGTTTTTAAAAGAGCTAGCAGCTAGGTTTTATCAACATTTCCTATTTGTCATCAGTACTGAAAATATTATTTAACTAAAGTGATTGTGATCTGATAAATTTAGTTGTTTTTTGTGTTTTGTTTTTTTAATCCCATCTATATCGTTATTTCATGAATTTAAAAATCTTTAAATTCGATTGATCGATTTTTTTTCTTTTAAGTTTTGTAATTATATCGTATTCCTAATTTCAATTACGGAAACTCTTATTATAAGTGGCGCAATATCTCCTGTGGGACATTCGTTTGTTTTACCAACTCGTTGCATTAGGATATAGTCTGGTCTTTTTGTCTCCTTCCATGTTTTCAAATCTTAGGTAAATGTGTATTCTCTCCAACACTTCATTCAATCTCAGTTCTTGTCAGTTTGGCCTCATGCCGCTTTGTTTCTGTATGTAGTTACAACCATTTATGTTAACGTAATTCACTCCATTGACTACCCTTACGGTCACACAATGGTTACAAGATGGATGTTTCTGTCCCAACTTTTCTCTGGTTAAAGCCCTTCTTTGCTTATATTACTTCTTTCTGTCTATTTAGCCTTTCGGAATTTTCATTTCTCCGTAGATACGCGCATTCTTTCTTTTTCTAGGACACACACAAACACATTAGATACAATATTTTTCTTTCTAGGCGCCCGAAAAAATTTAGAATTATTCCCATTACGCACTTGCAATATACCGACCATCCAAGCCTTTAAAAGTCCCCCTTAAAACACATGTCTTCAAATTCCTCTATACCGCCTCATTCTCAAAAACTGTAACAGGTAAAAAACGCTCCATGCTGTTAGGAGCCATCAATAACAAGAAAGTAGTGGATAGTACTCGGGTGTGTTAGGTCAATTGTTTTTACACACCTGTTTTTAAATCATTTTTTTTAACTGAATATTTGTAATCGAAGCGTGGTGAGCCTAGTCCCTGGGAGCTGTTTAAGTCCACTTTAATAATAATAAAATATCCTTTCAAGTTTCCCACTCCAGATAGCCTGTCCATTTTATATACCAACGAACATGGGTGTGTTTCTTACAATTGGTAGATCTATTTGCTTGTAAATAGTCTATGCATCATTTAAAAACTGTTTCGTATACTTTATGATTACTTTTCGCTTTCAAGTGTTGGCCACTTTTTATGCTCTCTTTGTTTAGGTCAATCTAAGTTGCATTTAACATTACTGGACTTACAGTGAGGTACCATATTGTTTTTTCTCGAGAGTTTTCTACTACCTAGTAGCTTTGTAGAGTGAAATGGTCACGTTACCCTGTCTTTTATCTTTTCTTTGATATCCTGAATTATTTATTCATCTCATTTGTAGAGGCCTTTGAAGATGTTGTTTATTCTGATTTTTTCACATTTACGTCTGGACACGCTACATGAACATATTGTCATTTTGTCTAAATCAGTCTTAACGCAGGCATCTACACGATCAATGAATGATTTAAATTATACTTGCTGCGTCTGTGTGTTATATATGTCATATTAAAATGCTTTGTATTGGAAGTTGGTTATGTAAAGATCAAGATTGCTTTTCCTCTGTAATGCCTTCTTGCTAGTCGCTTGTAACAGGTCCACTGGTGCTCACATGAAAGTTTATATAATTCGTATTTATCATATTATGTCAAATTGAACACACGATGTATAGTCTCCTTGTCCGCGACTAGGATTAACCTAAAACTCACTTCAATCAATGTTTGTGGTAGACAGCCTACTTGGTGGTCGGTGGAGTGCAGAGATATATTTAGCTAAGACTTGCAGAGCGGCTACATGTACCAGGGCACACGACTGATAATGGCACCTAAAGGGCTTTTATCTTATTAAAGAAGGCAAATAATGGGCTTAATATTTTTGGTTGGTGGGGGGGGGGGAATTAATATTGTCTCCTGGCCCCAAACACTCACTGCAGTGATGTAGGAAAGAGTGGAGGTGAATAGTTAGTCTTCCCAGATATATATATATATATATATTTATTTTTTTTTAAATTGGGCAGTGGTATTTTGGGACAACTGCAGATTTTATATCGATAGTGTTCGCGTGTTAAAAACTTCAAACTCCCTAAATAAGTGCTAACACCAGGCACGCTCCTAGCCAGTGTATATTATCAACATGAAAATTGGTTGTCAGGGCAAGCCATACTGATGTTTAATCAGTAAATATGGCAGATCGAGCATCCCGATGACTTTTAAAAAAAATATGTTCAAGTCAAGTGCAGCATTTTAGAATATACATGACTATTTGATCAAATTGGTAAAACACACAACAAGGGCCTTTAGACAAATTGATCAAAAAATTTGATAAAAGTGTTAAGGATTACGAACTAAACGATTCCGCCAATTGACAGGAACAGTCTCAGAGACAGAATGATACAAATTCAAAGCAAATACATTGAGACAATTGAGTATATACATATTTGAATCATTGGAATGAAGGGAAAAAAATGAATAAATTAAAACTCGAAATTTCAAATGAGTATACAATTTACAAAACAGAAATAAAACTGCTTTAAAAATGAAACTAGAAATTCCCTCGACTAATATTACAAGAAAAAGTAGAAACACAGAAGATCTGTCTGAGTTATCAGTTAGATTAAATAAATCAATAGGGATTTAAAAAAAAAAAAAAACGTTCATGTACTTTCTTGTATTCATAGCATCAACAGAATTGTCAAATCTTTCTTGGCTTTATTTAAAAAAAAAAAATTAAATACACTTGATTTATTTTTATTAACATTCAATGAGATTTTTTTTCTTTCAATTTTTAACTCTTATTCGATATTTTCATGTTACTTTAAATCGTTGAAATATTATCTTATGTAATAAAATGTATCTTTTCTCTTTAATTCATTTCTACAAATGAGCTGAATATTTTAAAATACAGCAAGAGACACACGATATTAAAATATGGATATTAGAAAAATAATATTGTATACGGAAATGAAATGTTAAAGTAAATCAATAATAATGACAAAAAATATTACAAACATAATGTGCATGTTCTTTTGTCTTCATGTTGTCAGATTCTTATTACGAATAGTCATCACAGCCCCAAATTATTATAAATCCATTAAATTTTGTGCAAAGCCAATTTACCTTGTCTATGGTTTGGACGAACTTATAATATACACATTGTTTTCTTATCTTCATTTTTCACTGACTATTTTTTTTTACATTAAATATATGGTGTGCTTATAACATAGTTTAGGTATATTTAAAAATAAGTAGCAATGCCCTTTTTATAGAAAAAAAAATGTGATACGACAAAGAATTTTTAAAAATACGTTTAATTTTGCAATCATAATGATTTAAGTGGTTGACAGGTTTGAATGTAAATTTAGGGGACTTACAAACGAGTTGATATTTGGAATGTTGGATGGATCTTACCTGTTTATAAATATGTGAGGAATAAATTTAAACATTGACAAAATTTGAATTGAATAAAACGAAATAGGTCACAAGAAAAAGTCGAGTCAGAAGATTCTTCAGCTAGTCAAGATTTAGATAGATTTACACTTTAGAAATGGGATTTTAATCTGTCTGAAGTCCATTCGGAAACGAAAACACATATACATTTGGTAAAATAGAAGTATGTAGTAGAGTAGTCTCTGATTGGACGGCGACCAAACGAGTGTAGGTCAAAGTTCAGCACAAACGAGGAAACTCGGAGGTGTCCAATGGGGTGTGCCTCTTCGCGCAATTGCAGTCTAGTAAGGAGGTTTCTCCCGAAGGCAAAAAACACTGGAATCTTGCATGACTTCTAATGCAATGGAAGTAAATTAAAAACATGATTGTTTGTTGCCGTTAAGAAAAATGAGGTCTAGGTAGAGTCCTAAACCCTTACCTATGATTTTAACAACGCGGCCCAGAGAAAGCCGTGCCTAGTCGAACGTTTCGTCGCCACCACTTCCCAACCGGACAACTCTTCCACCGGAGAAGAAGCAAAGCCATTCAGACCCAAGGAGAGTTGATATAGAACGCTTTAAACGCAGCGTTTTCGGTCGACCGGACATCCGCCAGGCCAGGGGGGAGGTCTCTGGGTATGTTTACGCATGGTCTGGCGGAATGGTAGACCCGGAGTCGGCTCGTGTGGGGAGATATTAAGAACTTACTCTCGACGATTCACCGACGCCAGCTCCAATGTGAGGTTATTAGTAGAGTAGTCTAGAACTCTCTATTGAATTTATGCTCTAAAATGTTATTTTTGGAGATAATGAATTACACTTATAAATATGTTTTAGCAAGACAAAAATTTCAATATTATTAAAATAGTCGATTCAGCTGCGGAAAATACGTACGAACGTCATAAATAGCTGCCACTTCACTATTATTATTCAAAAGAGATTATCCATTACGTATCGTCCACTGCTGTTGCAATTGTAAATTATTTTAATTTATTTTCGGTTTTTTAAGTCACATTTTTTAAAACACATATAATCATTTGAAATATTGGGTTGCATTTAATGTCTCCCACTATCGGAGAGATATGTCGAAACAATAAAAAAACTAAGAAATAAAACTAAATAGTGCATTTAAAAAGAAATTTGAAGAACATTATATAGTGTGAACTGACCATTGAGCTATTTATTTTCAAATCATGTCATTTATCGTATTATATACTCGAATTTATAACCTAAAATTATTGGGATAATAATGGAATATCTTGTGCGATCATTTCTAACTGCCTTGCAAAAAGTATTTATTTGTTGTCTTTCATGAACCTACCCTACTCCATTTCATACACCTAAGCTAAATTTGTTTTCCCTGAATGATCCTAATTAACGACTCAAAATTATCACTAATAATATCACTTTTGTTACTAAAGAAGTAAATTGAGGGACTATTACTATGCTGGAGAAATACATAAGATTTACCCCTTTTCGTGACTTTGAACTACAACAAATTTTCTCTAAAAATTTGTAATATAATTTATAACCAATAAAATCAGGCATTTTAATAATTTTCTATATGTCTACTGCAATCTAGGATAATTTATTACATTGCCTGGTCATTATAAATAATGCTATTATTTCTCTGGTCACTTTAATTAATTGACAGCAACTTGGCAACTGTGTATGGTGTGATTCTCACTGGCCAATCAGCAACCGTTCCCGGCGGCTTGTCGCTTGTACCATCTTGCACTTTAAAGAGTTCACGATTGTTTTCAGTTCTTTTCTGGGCTCGATCGTTATTTTATATACTTCTACAGTTTTCTTTGGATGTATTACAGCTTATTTGCGACGAATGCTTATGTTTTTTTGTGTTTTTTTCCAAATAATGAAATGCAGGAACAGCTGTTAACAGTTGTAAGTGATATGAAGTATCGTTTCAACGAACGGCTGAATGAATAGTATTTTTCAAATGGTCAGAATACACAAATTCTCACAAAACCACAATACTTGGAGTTAATAGAAAAGGTTCAAACATCTAAAAGCAAAGTGGTAAGGAAGTATACGAGCATTATCAGCGTTTAAGCAGATTTGACGTAATATATATTCGAGATAAAGAAAATTTGATAGATCCTGTAGAGGAAGGTAAACAGCAAATTAGGTTTTACGTACATTGGGAAAGATATTTTATCTTTTGCAAGATGCACATTTTTCAATAGGGAACGGTGGTCGAAACCGGATGGAAAATGAGATAAATTCAAAGTATAAAAACATCACAAGGGAAATGATTGTAACCTATCTAAATGTATGTATGACGTGCAAAAAAAAACAAACAAACAACCCCAGTGTACCAAAAAAAAAAAGGTTTAGATGTTAGACCGATACTAAGTAAAAACATGAACTCAAGATGTCATTTCGTTTTAATCGACATGCAGTCACAAGCTGATGATCAATATAAATTCATACTTATATACCAAGATCATTTAACTTAATTTATTCAACTTTGACCTCTTAAAAGCAAAAGAGCAGAATAAGTAGCTTATGTGTTTTTTTTATATTTTTACCACTTTTAGGGAGCCTACTACTTTGCATAGTGATAATGGGAGAGAATTTGCTAACAATGCAATTAACGAACTAGAATGTGGCTTGAGTACATGGGAATCCCAGACACTCTCAAAGGCTGGGCTACGTAGAACTTGCAAATCAGGAAGTGTAAAATATGCTTTGTTCGTGGCTGGAAGACAATAACAGCAGAAAAGGATCAGAAGGATTACGTTTTGTTCAGATTATAAAGAACAGAGCTCATCACAATGGCATAAACTGTACTCCATATGAGACCATGTTTGGAACAGAGCTCATCACAATGGCATAAACTGTACTCCGTATGAGGCAATGTTTGGAACAGAGCTCATCACAGTGGCATAAACTGTACTAGGATGAGGCAATGTTTGGAACAGAGCTCATCACAGTGGCATAAACTGTACTCCGTATGAGGCAATGTTTGGAACAGAGCTCATCACAGTGGCATAAACTGTACTCCGTATGAGGCAATGTTAGGAACAGAGCTCATCACAGTGGCATAAACTGTACTCCGTATGAGGCAATGTTTGGAACAGAGCTTATCACAGTGGCATAAACTGTACTCCGTATGAGACCATGTTTGGAACAAAGTTAACAGTTGGTCTAAAAAAAATTATTCCTACAGATGTTCTGCTTAATATAAATTGTAAAGAGGATTTTAAAGTAATAGTAAAAGATCAAAACAATTTACAATCTGTAGAATAAGGTGCACTGCAAAATGAACCAGTGTCAGATTGTTTAGCGGAGCTAGGTACAAGTCAACATACCGAGGAGGAACTATATTCTAGTAATAGTTATGTTTAACCTTCAACTTCGTTATCTGAACCAAGTTCTGATTTCCAAAAAAAACAAAAGAGAATTTAATGTCTCTGAGCAATCTGATATAAAGTCTCTGGTTAAGAAAAACGCGCGTTTGAATGTGATGAAGATTGTGACTAAAAAAAAAAAAGGAATAACCGACATTTTAAAAATTAGGGAGATTTCAGCAAGCCATCTAAAAAAAAAAGCTGTAAACATTCTTCAAACCTCTAATTCAAAATACCATGCCGCTAAAAAGGGTGACACAGGTAGATTTCGAGTCACATATGTCGACAAAGGTCGCACCGATGGAAGAAATATTTTGGCATTTGTTCTTGAACTAACAGTTGTCAATCTTAATAAATTAGGCACGAAACATGAAATTCTATATGATCTTTATGATAAGAACCAATTTACAAAATGTAATGAAAAGTTTATTTATGCCGAAGAAATTCCTCAATCAGAGATTTCACTAAGAGAATGTGCAATAATGACGTCCAAAACTGGGGGTCAAGGCTATAGTCGATGTGGTAGTAAATGTGTCTGTAAATCTGACAAGTGCAAGTGTCGTAAAGAAAAAAAAAAGCTAAGTAACACGAAATGTCACTTTTATACTTATTTTATCACCACTAGTTTGTATCTTTATTAGAAAAAAAATCATTTAAAAAAAATGAATATACAATTATTTTTGTATGTAGAGAAATATGAATAAAAATGTTCTCAAATTGCCCACTGGATTTCTAGCATTATTCAAAACGCCCGGCCATTGTAATATTTTCTATATAATTTATCATTTTGTCACATCCCATTGGGCACTTTTTAAATTGCTGCTGCAATATGAAAACTGACCTATTATTCACCTTGCCCTTAATAAATATATAACTATATTTTCTATTATAGTTATTTGATATCTTGACATCATCATCAAAAATTTAAAGAAACCTTTGCTTGTTTTTTTTGTGTTAAATTATTTCTTTTTTGCGAGGGTCGTACTAGTGGTGTTGTTTTTTTTCTTTTTAAGCTAACCTTGGAAATCCTGTGAGAGTCACGTGATACTCTTGTCCTGTTTTCCAATGACGTCTCTTAAGGAATCATATCAATATTCATGTCTTGAAAATGCCTTTTAAGGGAAAAACAACACTCTGTGATTAAGAGATATATTCAGTGTAATAGTTTATGGACTTACAGTGCAACACGAAGAATGTTTGGCCTGATTCCTACATGATACGCTACATAAGTGATGAATAGTATTTTGAAATGATGCTATTATACTGCACAGGTGAATAGATTATTTTTTTTTTTTTTGCTTTGAATTAACTGGCTTGCTTTTCATAAAGTTTTCAAAAAGAATTTCAATGTAAAACGTTATTCTTGTTTCCTGCTGCGTGGACGGTGCACCGTATTCTGTAGTCCCTTATCATTTGGATATTCACGTCATACCAAGTCATACGCGAATAATGTTTTACGAGCCCATTCGTTATCACTGACGCGAATCGGCAGCATAGAGGAATTTGTATTTAACTTCGTGTTAAGTTTTTACGTTAGGAACAAATTATCATATGCCCTTCGTCGACCTATCTTTCTATCCCCCTTCCTACCCACACAAAATAGAAATTAAAAATGTCGACTATTTTTTTGGTTTGAGTGAATAAGGATCTAACTTGGCGTAGCTATGTTTTGACGCTATGGGAATGGACTACAATTCTGAAAAAGGTCAAATTTTCCAATTTAAAAAGACACAAAAAAAAAAAAAAAACACACAAAAAAAAAACCTACCTGAATCGATGTGTATAACATTTAAGGCATATTGCTCTGCTTATTTTTTAAATATTAAAATAAAGAGTCGAATTTATTTTAGCTTGTTTACATAAATGAGCCCTAGTTATTCTTGACTTTTTATTTCACATTTTGAATAAGTGGTAGAGATGGCATTTACTGACCGTATTCCTCAATTTTATAAGATGATGATGGCATTAGCATCACTACCATGGAAACTATTGAACTTAAAAAAATGTAAGGATTACTTAAACGAATTTCTACCATCCATAAAATTTAATTTCCATAGATACGAAAATTATGTCCACCTGTATCGCATTTCTACCATCCATAAAATTTAATTTTTTCGTTACCACCATGTCCCACTCGGACGCAATGCTTTCAGTTTTAGAGCATATTGCGGCTTAAAAATGATTCATAAGTGCGCTTACGATTATGTGCTCCAACTGTTTGCATACAACGCTGGTTAGGAATATCAGACGGTAGTTAAAAAGATCGAAATGCTTCTTTTTGTGTATTTTCGATTGACATAAAATGTTTATAAGTATGTTAGAACATTGACTGTGTATGGAGACGATTGTAAGAGGACTGTCAGTGCAGGAGCAATTATATTCTAATTATTTAAGCACTCTTGATTTGATGATGCAAATACCACATGCTTTGTAGGGGATTATGTATTTGAGGAGGCTAGCACACCCTGCTCAGAATATTTAGACATCTTTCATGGCGGGTAGGCTCTGTAAATAATAGTGGTCTTTTGAGTACTTTCTACCATAACAGAAGACTTATTCGAACTTCCGATTGAATATGTAAGCATTGGTCCAGTGTTTGAGTAATTTAAATGCTTGACGTAGCCCCAGAAACGCCTTTGGAAGGAGTATCTACCTCCACGAAGTTGGCGTCCATGCTAGTAAGATCTGCTCTTCAAACGTTGGATATTTCGGTAGAGCCAAAGCTTTCAGTTCAACCGAGCGATTTTTTTCAATTGCCTTTACTGGCGGTCTAGGGAATTCAGTCGTGAACTATGGCTGATGACTCTTAGGTTTGGTGGTCTTGTGTGGTATGTAGTTCTTCAATGCATCATTAATTGTTTTCTTAAAATTCAGTGACAGCTCTTCTGTTTTTGCTTTATCCTGAATGTCCTAAATGTAAGAGCTAAGCTATATTGTTACACTTTCGTGCTATGTCGTTATGTCTTAGCACAAATGGGGATATCTAGTATGACCTGCTACATTTTTTTATTGTGCTAACCTGATAATTAAAATATACAGTTGTCTAATTTACCAGGGATGAACTCAGTTGAACTGTTGGTGATGATAAGGTCAAGCGTGTTACCCGCACTGTAATGTTTTTTTTTTTTTTAACCAGTTGATCCAAATTATGGTTGTTAATCATGGACATGAATTCAAAGTAAGGATGAAGGATTACTTAGCATCGCAGCTCCCAACGCTACTATATGCACATGAAACTTTGACTTTCGATTGTTGATAGTTATTATCAAAACAAAGAAGATCGATTTTTGAAGCAAAACTACGACCAGTAAATGTCCTCTACAATAGGAATTGACTAAATGACTAAATAAAAACTGTTTCCTTATTTTCCTTTAAAACAAGACATTCTTCTTACAAATGTATTTTAGTCCCATTAGTTTCACGTGCATTAAGTTAAATAAGAACCATTCTTCTCAAAAACCATTTGTTACAAATCACGCGAGGGATAAATCAATTAAAATTACAAATGAAAAAGCATCACTGATTTATACGAAATACTTTGTGTTTCAAGTTGTTGTTTTTTTAATTCTTGTTTTAATGTTATTGAAATAAATGCATTCATACATATTTTAATCTTCGCTTCTGACGACACGAAAAATATATCTGTATTCTACACTTTATGATACTTTGAATTTGCAAAAATATGTCTAAAAGACTTAGGTATTCTTATTGTCACCGAAAATATGATGTTTCCTTTTAATTTTTTTTCTAAATAAACAGTAACATCTGATGTTCATGAAAAAAAAAATATTTTAAATGTTTACATTTAGAGACCGACGTAGGAGACGGGTTTTAAATATTTACCATCAGATAGTTTTAAATTTTAACAGGTTAAATTCTTCAATAATGTGAGTATTGTTAAAATTGTTGTTCATTTTTCCTTCATCTTTTTAGATCAGATAAAAAAAAAAGTTTAAACTTTCCTAGTTAATATGGAAATTGGCGTAGAAAAAGTATTCTTTTTCTTTTTGAAAAGTAGCGCATAATAGCTAAGATGTATCTAAAATCTTCACCATAACAACTGGATACGGTTCCTTGAGTTTTAACTACTGAGTTTTATCATTTCTTTCTTATTTGTGTAACAAGTTACAGCCCGCGTCCTCTCCATGAGAACTTGCTGCTAGGTGCTGTAACATTAAATTTGATGTCAACGAAAACGTCATTTTAAATAGATTCATACAGAACAGGTTTGTCAAATATAATGTTACCATTATGACTAAAAAGAAAAGAACACAAAATTAAGCCATTTCCAAAATTTTAAATTTCATAAAACAATAATTTAATATTTGTTTTAGCTTATCCAAAAATAAAAGTTTTAAGTAAAGTAACATTTTATTAATCTACTTACCTTTAAACAAAATATTAAAACAATATAAACTTGCGATAACTTAAATAGTTCAAAATTATCTTCTATGAAGTGAAGTCGTAATACATTTTATTATATTAATTATGTTAAGGAGGTAGAGATAAAGTAACTTAGTGAAAACAACTTGAATTAATTTAATGGTGTTTATTTATATTATCTTTTAAAAAAAATATACGATAAAAAAAAAACAAGATTTTAGCTGGTCACATTAGATAATGCGTATAGAGGGTGAGAAAAGTTTTTGTATTAAAATTATTGTTTTAAATCAGGCAAAAAATTATAATATTCATTATATCTTCACTATCAGTAGTTGTTCAATTATAACTAAATGTTTAATTACTGACATTAAATATATATAAAAATGCGAAAAGTTAGTTGTTTTAAAATGTTATTGATGTTCTCTTTTTTAGTGGGTCAACTATTTAGAAGTAAGTTGTATATCTAGCTTTTTGAATCCTTTTTTTAAAAAGAATGTAGTTATTCAATGTGTATGTAGCACCATTAATTCTTTTTATATAATTATAAATAAGAAAATCAACAGATCTGATTTAGCTCATTAAAATAAGTGTATGTATATAGAGCCATCTCATTGACAAATGTTGTATCAAAAGGTGCTTTTATAGACGTATTATTTAATTTTTGTAAAAAAAAAAGTAACTTTGCACATGTACATTTGAAACCTTGTATCTATGTATTATTATTATTTTTTAATTCTTAAAACGGGACTTCGTGTATCTATTTTTTTCATGATCAGGTTCTTGAATACAAATTCGTTATGAGCTAATTGTTTTTTTAAGAAGACGAAAATACAGAAAATTGTAAGATTACATTTGGAATGTGTTTGGTAGCCAGTTTTAAAAAAATATAATATATATATACACTATCTGTGTACATATATTTATATATATATAAATATATATATATATATGTATAAGTATATNTATATATATATATATATATATATATATATATATATATATATATATATTTACTTGCTGATATACCAGGCGTATCCGGGATTGCCTTAGGACCCAAATCCCATTCGGACAACGATCCCAGTGGATATATTCAAGGTTGAGATCCTAATCCCGGTGGGATCCTGTTTTCTGGTGGGATCCTGATTCCAATGTGATGAAGATTATGATGGATCCCCACCCCTTTGTTTCTATCACGAATAAGAAAAACAGTAAACTCCGTGAGAGTATAGAAATTAATAGAACTAACTAACATTTAAATATTCCCCTATATCCCACATTATATCCCTTTTTAACAATTTTAAAATTTCTGGAATATTCTAGATTAAATTTAATAACCTGCTGGAAACATTACTTTTGTAAAAACTACTTTTTCTAATTATTTTTCGAATACGATAAAAATCTTTAACAAATGCCATAATTATAAACATTTTTCTTTTAAGTAAATTTAGGGGTGCGGGGGGGGGGGCATTTTATAAATGTACTAATTTAGTTATGCCTGAGATAGGGGCCCTATAAATATAAGACGGATAAATAATTGAGAAAAAAAATAAAAATTGTCCCATTTAAATCTACTAAACGGCCAGAGATATTGCTTTTTTAAATTATCGAACTTTCTTGAAAATTAGTTCCCCAAACCATTTTACATGGATTGATGGATCTTGTCCAAACTTGACATATATCCATCATTATCCAGAAGGAACTCTTAGGGGTTATTAACTTTTTATATCATTCCGTTTGTGGCCGGGGCCCCGAATTCGTTTTTTTCTAAATATGTCCTTTATAAATAAAATTCACATGCAAATATTCCAACATGAATGAATGGATCTTGATCTAACTTAGTACACATACCCTTTATTATACATTATCATATGCCGACAAGTTGTTAACTCATAATATACATATATAGATAGAGATAGATAGATAGATAGATAGATATATAGATAGATAGATAGATAGATAGATAGATAGATAGATAGATAGATAGATAGATAGATAGATAGATAGATAGATAGATAGATAGATAGATAGATAGATAGA
>CAXITT010000131.1:910324-928974 GCA_964033795.1 Lymnaea stagnalis | reverse complement strand
AGATAGATAGATAGATAGATAGATAGATAGATAGATAGATAGATAGATAGATAGATAGATAGATAGATAGATAGATAGATAGATAGATAGATAGATAGATAGATAGATAGATAGATAGATATTAAAAATTTTGTTTTATTTTCAGTTATGGAGGACGTTAATATCGTTCTGCTTGGTAAAACAGGACATGGGAAAAGTGCCACTGGAAATACTATTTTAGGCAGAGATACATTTGAGTCATTAGCAACTCCATCTTCAACTACAAGGATGATAGAAAAGTCTTCATCATTGTATAATAATACTCGTATTCGAGTGTTTGACACACCTGGGCCTTTTGAAACGATATTTAACATAGAATCAAATTATTTTGATATTGAGGCGACTTGTGAAAATATGAACATGTTAATGAGAGGTTGCTCTGAAGCAGGTGTGAGCGCCTTTTTTTTCGTCTTCTCCATCATGGCTAGATATACAAGAGAAGAAATACAAACCATCTCAATCTTAGAGAACATTTTTGGACCTGACGTAATTTTAAGATTTGGAGCTCTTATATTTACACATGGTGATAACTTTGAACAAAATTTTTCAACTTGGATTGAGACACAACAGGGTCCTATCCGTGAATTGCTAAATAAATTTAATGGAAAGGTTTTGTTGATTACAAACAAACCGGGTTTGGGGCGTGCCAGGAGCAATGCCAGAGTAAACATGATAGAAATGGCAAAACAAATACGTCAAAATAATGGCATAAATTATAATTGTTCTGTTGATTATGCTAGAGCTTCAAGATCTCGTGAGCTTTTGGTATTTTCGGCCAATGTTGAAGTTATAAAAAAAGAATTAAGAACAAAAATTAATAAATTAAATGACGCAATCGAAGAACATGACACTATATCAAAAACTGAGGAAACAGAATTTGTTCTCCGAATGAGCATTCTTAGGGCTGAAATAGTGAGAGAAAGTAAGGGCACAGACAAGCTAAATTTATTAATTGACCAATTAGATCAATTAAGGGTTGATATGAAAACTAAGGTTCGTAAATGCAGCATCGTTTAAAAATGTGCTTAAAAGTAAAATATACATTTTGGTTAATATCAAGACATGTATATTGTTTATGAAACTATTTATTTTAAATTCATTAATTGATTAAACTTGAGGTAACTTGAGGCTTTCATGAATGTTTTTGCTTTTTGCCATAAAATCAATTTGTACTATTTTAACATATATTTTGAGTCTGCAATTTATGTGTTTATAGTTTATATAAAGTTTGCAAAAAAATTGTCTCTCGATTATATCGAAGAATATTTTTTTTTAAGTAATTAGTCTTGGTTAAAGCTTATGTTAGTTCGTTCTTCATAATAAAAAAAAAATCAATATCTGTAGTCTTTTTTTAAGTATTACAATATAAACTGTTTCCTTCTTTTCGTTGTTAAAATTATTTTAAATTTGCTTTGATAAAATATAACTCCCTTACTTTTTAATTTGTTTTCATGTACTTTTTTGTGCTATTTTTTTACATTTAAGAATCTGTGGTAAAGATATTAGAGCATTGACGTAGTGAGTGTTGTAAAATTCAAACATAATTTTGCATCATATTGCTGGAATGATTTTTGTTTTAAAAATAACATTTTCGTATATATGAGATAAATGGATTAATTCAAAGGTTGAATTCAAAAGTAGAGGGGCTTCTACTACAATTTCCTTACTCACTCGTTTGAAACGAATTTTCTGACATGCATATAGTTCAAGTAGTTAGACATGTATCATTTATACTATAGCAAAAGTAAAGTATATATTTGATATTTTACATTTTTTTGTGATCCAGAAAAATAAATATACCTGTACACTTTAAAATTTGTAATTTTTTTACTTGATTAACTTAAGTTTCCTTTTTGCTTGTTTAAAAAATGGGTCTATGTTTCTCTCAATGAATGAGAAATCATGTTACAAAATGGCACATACTTTGATAAATATATATTGCATAATTCCAACTTCGCGAGACGATGCAGTAGCAATGAACACTCAACTAAATTGAACACTAATCCGATCCTGGAATGGTAGTCTTGCTGCATTTCTCACTGAAGAAAATTGTCTGCTGAATACAAAAGGTATTGTTCTTTTTGTTGAAAGGGCTTCGATTCGTTTATCTTCTGACTCTTTGTTTCTTTCATCAACTGTCGTTCTTCAGATGAAACGGTACTAAGCAAAGCTCTTCCATTTATTTATTTCTATGTTGGCTTCCCTCATCATCATTTTCCTTACATGCATAAATCGAACCCTAGCCTATGCAAAAGAATGCTCCCCCCCCCCTTCTGCCAACCCTCCACACATCAAATTCTTTGAAATGAAGACTTTACATGGCCTAACCAGCGAAAGCGACTCTTGCAAATATAGGATACTATGTTTCATACTTGCAATTCCGGCAACCTCTGTTTTAGTCGCAGTGTCCTGCCAGTGGATATATGAATTGCGACGGAGACATCCTTGATGGAAGCTGTTGAGTTTCTGCTCATGGCTGGTATACGTGGTCCACAATTTACTGCCATATAGGAGCGTGCTAAACACACATACCAGATAGACGCTTAGTTGTGTACAATCTGTATATTATATTATTTCGTAACCACTTATTCACTTTAGCCATAATTTCTGCTGCTTTTGCGATTATGATTGTTACGCACTACCTTCTATTGTAAGACATTCATCTCTTGTTTTTAGTTATTAGTCGTTCTCACAGTTCACAACAAACAACAATACCATATAAATATACTATACTAAAGATACGACACGCAAAAACAATTGCCAATCACAATTAGTAAGATTTAATTAGTAATAATACAATAACAAAAAAAAAAAGAAATATAATTGCAAATCATCAACTTACAGAGTATGTGAAAATCTTGTAACGGTACACCGTTGTTAGTACAATGTAACAATTAATAATGATGAATTATGAATGCAAATAACACATATAAGTACATATAAGTTCGTAGTATCTATCTGAAACTCTCTCTCTCCTCCTTGTCTGTCAATCCCTTTATATATGCAGAGTAGGCCCGGCCTTCCAGAAACTACTCAGCATTTGTTTACGTCTCTAGAACAAATCGAGATTATTCGACAAGGCTTTGACGATGTTTCGATTCTTAAGATTGCAAAGACGAGTAGCTTCTGGGAACCTTATTGACGCACATATGATTGTCAGCAATTATTGGGATCTGATTTTGTCTTTGGCAGAGGTCCAACGCAGTCTATAATGACGAGATTTGAAAGGTTCTTTGAATGCTCTAATGGGTTGAAGAGGAGCTGCTTTTATCTTCTAATTTTGTTTCCCTACCACCTGACAAGTATGTTATGATCTGCAGCAGTAGACCCCGTCATTCTGGATTTTTCGCAAAAAGAAGTGCCACATGATTTTGTGATGGGTCTTCTTTACCTCCAAATGGCCTGAAAGTGGTGAATCATGAGCTAAGCTCAGGAATTCGTTCCGGAATGGTGTAGGAACAACTATCTGATGAACTATCCTCCATTCTTCATCAGAATTTAAGTCTGGAGGTTGCCAATGTCTCATACGTATATTATCTGGAATATACTAAGATACAGGGAATTTTCATCTTCTGCTTGGGTTAAAGCTTTCTCAGAAATTTGAATATTTCCGGATCACTCTTCTGCTCTTCCATAAGTTGCATTCAAGTTGGAGTCTTGTGATTACTTGACTCTTCGTTTAGACTGGCAAAAACTGTTTTTCCCAGGTCAATTTCAGGAAGTAATTTATTGCTTTTTTTAAAAAAATCTCTGCTTAGGAGATCTTGGAAGTCACGGCTCTTGTACAGCACACACTGGCAAGAATTCTTGATCTTCTTTCTGATATTCAATTAAACAAGGTTCATGAGTAACGATTGGTTCAGCCATTACCATCCGACCAGCTTTACATTGCCTAGCAGCAATGAGAGGCGGTCCAATGGTAATGTTTGTCGGAGAGCCACAACCATACTTGCGGAAACTAAGTATGGTTTTAGGTTGATGAGATGTAAAGGTACATTATGCATCCCAGCTCTACACCTCGTAACAGGATGTTGCTCCCAGTAGCAGTAGATTCAGACAAGGGAAGTATACCCTAAAAAAGCAAGGACTGTGAAACACCTGTATCTTGTAACATTTTTATTGGTCGTTGACTGGAAAAATCAATTGGCAGTGATACAAATCTATACGTTATGAAAGGCAGGAATTCATGTATGACATCAGTAGTGTCTAATGTAAGACCTTGGTAGGTATCCACTTGTTGGAGTCTTGAGAACATTAGGCTATAATAGAGAAGTAAAGCTCTGTGTTGAGTCATCTAAACTTCCACAAAAGTCCTCAGTAAAACGCCCTCTGGAGGTAGACCTCTGCTTTGAGCAAAATTATCTTAACGACAAGCTCATAAGACTTGCAGTGGAAGCAGGAACTTGACTGGAGTTTGTGAAACTAGTCTAATTGATCATTTTTAAACTCTTTGATGAGCCTTGAAAAACCTCTTTGAAGTTTGTATGGACATCTGGAGAGGTAAAACTCTTGAATTTTGAACATGTGTTTCCAGATTATGACGAGACGTACAAGCGGAGACTTTGTGTTGTGTACCAGGATGTGTGGTCTTCAAACTTTTCTCCTTGAGTTTCCAGCAATCATCGCTCGTATGTCCTTCTTTTTTAAAATAGGCACATGTGTCTTTGTACTTGTTTCTTTTGTATGAATTGTGTTGAGGTTTACTGTAATTTGATGCTGTTGTCTTATTGTTCCTGCCTTTTTTTGTCAAATGGGTTCTTTGAAAGTTGACGTGTAATAGTGAAGCGTTAGCTATCACTTCTGCTGTGTGTGCGTCACTTTCGCCGTGTTCTGAAAATATATATATGCACCTCTGTACGATCACAAATCTTGAACTCCTCCATCAGAAAGAGGCTCTTGAACATTTGAAGTCTGTTTCAGTGTTGGTTGCATGCAGCCACTTTCCGATGAGCCATTCCTTTTCCTGAAGAAACTCAACATGAGTCTGGCTATCACGTTTCCAAAGCTCCTTAAACTTTTTACGGTAGGCTTCTGGGAAACATTCATATGCCTTAAGTATTAAAGATTTTACAAGGTTATAGTCCCGTTACTGTTCCGCTTTCAAGGACTCAAAAACTTTAGATGCCCTTCCAGTCAGAGTCGGTTGCATTAATGTCGACCACATATTTTCAGGAATTTTAAAATTTTGGGCAATTATCTCAAACTGTGCAAAATATTGATCCATCTCTTTTCTGCAAATTTAGGGATTACTTTTTCAAATTTAAATGCCTCGCAGCCTGACTGGCAGGAGCCGTGAGTCTATTTTCCATTTCTCCCAAATTGGAAGTTATTTCCATTTCTTTTAATTTTATTTGTAGCTCTAGCTCTATTTGTTGAAACTCTCGTTCTTTTTTCTCTCTGAGCATCTAGCTCCATTTGTTTAAGCTCACGTTTTTTTTTTATTTTTTAGCATACAGCTTCATTTGTTTGAGCTTCAGTTGGAGCTCAATACTTTGATCATGCGGTTGAGTGACTGAGGCCAGTTCATCCTCAGATAACATGTCCTTATCCACTAAGTGGACGATGATCATATCTCGTATGGTCTTTTTAACAGCCAAATGAACAACACTTATTCCTAAATCTTTGACAATGGAAAATAGTTCCTTCCTAGAATATTTGTCTAATGCTTCAACTATTGGTTTTTCAACATCAAAATCAATTTTTTACAACGCAAATAAAACACTAAGTTGTATGAAAATAAATTAAGCTTAGTGAATACACAAATTTGATTAAATTTAAAGAAAAATGGTAACTACCTCTGTTATTAGTATAATAAAATGGTATGGTGTACTCAAATTTAGTGTGAGTAAATTAAAGTCCTCGACCAACACTCAATTTATTATTGTTGCAGTAAAAAGTATGGATTCAAATTATCTTCGGAAGAGAAATATAATTTTTTTTAAATAAGGGAGTTGAGAAAAATAATTATAATATTGATGCAGTTATCGCAAATGAGCTACCCAAATTTGTTACGCACTGGCTTCTATTGTGAGGCATTAATCTCTTGTATTAAGTTATGGCTCGTTCACACAGTGCACCAAAAAGGACGATATCATGCAGATATACCATAATAAAGTTACGACACACAAAAACAGGTGCCAATTACAATAATAATTTAGTAATAATACCATTACAAAAAAAAACAGAAATATAATTACAAATCATCAACGTACAGAGTATGTGAAAATATTGTACCAGTACACAGTTGTTAGTACAATGTTCCAATTAATAATGATGAATGATCAATGCGAATAAACATATGAGCACATAAATAATAGCACAATTGTCTCGTAATGCTAGTTAAATCTATCTGAATTTCCCTGTCTCTCCTCATTATTTCTTAATCACTATATGTATGCAGCTTAAGCCCTGCCTTCAAGAAACTACTCAGCATTCGTTTACGTTTCTAGATCAAAGCGAGATCTTTCGACGAGATTGTACGGAACATAATAACCATGTTTAATTAGTTGTCGTTAGTAAACACGATACATCAAAGACTAAGCCACACTTAAAACAAACGCTACGTCTGCTAGGAATCTAATGTGGGTTGAAACAAATTTCAAACACGGAGAAGAACGTACTACATAATATTGATGTTTACCTCTTTGTCAATGGAGAGAGAAAAGATATTTGGACGGAAATATGTAAAATTCTAAAAAACAAACAATAATGACTCAAAATATATGATTTGAGGGGGTATGTCTGCAATTTGATTTGTGTTTTCTGTAGACTAATTCAAATTCTAAACTCATCACATGCGTGTGGGACACTATTAACTAGCAATTTAAAACCGTATATAGTGTGATATAATAAAACGGCATCGTCAGCGAAAAGTAGTTCACGAATTAGAACTATTATATACCTTGATATTTGATCGGGCTCTAATGAACACCCTGTAATCAGACCTGATATGGATGCATACTCCGTGTTCACAGATCATTAATGCAAATTAGAGATGCATCGAGAAGAAAATGGAGAAGAGTGTTGCAGCCAGCACTCAGCATTTTTTTACTCCACTCCTGACTGGGAATGGCTCAGGGTCTACGACATTGAATGTTACTGTGCATGTTTTTGTGATGTGTCTGCATTGGTCGTGAGTAGTCGTGGGGACAACCATTTCTATGCCACATGCTTAATAGGCCTTTCCGATGATACCAAGTCAAATGCCTTGTTCAGATCTAAAAATTCAATATACAGAGGCATATTATGCTGTTTATGACACTTCTCCTCCAAATGCCATAATGAAATAGCATGTATCTAGATGAACGGCCATTTCAAACGCCTCACATTCACTTTGGGTAGATGCGGTTAGCAGGACTTTGAAATTATTTAATGACGAATGAGCCACCAACGTGTGAAGTGTCATATGTCAAATCTATACTATATAGAAAAAAACAACTGTTTGCAAGCACCTAACCTCGTATCAAATCTTTAACTTGATTTTATTTTTTTTTTAAACATATGCCAATGAACAACACTTATTTTATCGAAATTACATTTTTTTAAAATATTATTTAAATAAATTTACATATTTTTCCAAAATTTCAGAACAGTTATAACATAAAATAGCTGTATATAAAAATGTGGGTTAAACTAAAAATGAAAAAAAAAAAGTAAAAACAATAGATTTTAAACCGATATATTCAAAGATCTCAATTAGTTCACTTAGTCTGTTTAAACAAATAAAAATGTATGTGTTAGAAACGGATCTTAATTTTCTCAAAAGCAAAAGGTGTTAACCACACAATTCTTTGAGGATTACTATCAAGTTAAAATAATTTTAAATTATCAATGTAATGTAAATAATTTATTATTGAAAAGATACAAATGAGAATAGAAAGTCAGGGAAATGAAAGATTATATTCGATATTACAATATAGTTGCATTATGCAAATAATCTAAATTGTTTGCATTTTCATTATTAAATCCCGCTGGAATATTCCTGCAATAAATTAGAGCTGTGATGTATACTTTGGTAGATGAGTTTTCATGTACTTTGATATATGATTAGATTGGTAGTGGATTGCTTTGCTCAATTTAATGAATACGTTTATTTACCGTTTTATACAGCCAGCTTCCGTCTTCCAATTAAATCACATGTGCCCTTTTCGTCTAACATCACATAGGTCACTGTAACAACTCCTTAACTATGAGAATATTTGGCTTCCTTATTTTGTATTATTTAGATAATGTTTTGGATGTTATGCGCTTAGAGAAAAGAAGGAAGAGTTTGTGTGAGAGAAATTTGAACGTTCAAGATATGCACTAGCATCGTGTGTAGAATAGTTTTAAAATATATTATATTGAATTGGAACAACCCTTGCCTATCTATTTGGATTTTAAAGTATGTAAGATAATGACCAATGTTTGATTCTATTTGAAATCTCATATTATATTGTGAATCTTCATGACAACATAAATCAAAGTTATAATGGTGATGAAAAATATAACAGTATAAAGTGCTTTCATAGCAGTTCATCTCATTCATAATTTAGATGTACTTGAACGTAATCAGGCCAATTCTGTAACTCTATTCACATACTGGAGTCCATCAAAACCGATTTAAAAACACATCTATTTCGCAAACAGCTTCTGGGGTGATGCTATCTACCTTCTTCTTCAGTTAATGTATATTTGCTTGTGTTGCTTATGGTTGAAACGGGATAAAAGACTTTGACTGGGTATGCTCGTATGTAGTTTTATATTGTTGCGTCTGTTTTTAAATGTGGTAAATTTTAGATTGTTTTTATTTCTCTTTTTAATGGGGTTGACTTTGTACCGCGCTTCGAGCTTTTGTGGTGAAGCGTGTTTTTCAAATAAACGTTATTGTTATTATTATTCTTGGTTACGATTAGCACTAGAGATGAAGTGTTACACATAGCGTTACAATTACATTTTAACATTAATATATTGTTTTGAATTCTTGGGCAAACCCATGTGTTAAGTTTAAAACACAAATGAGTCCTTCAAAGGCTTTTTCAAAAGAAGTGGCATGCTATGTTCGAGGTTGACTGTGAAACAAAGTGGTCACTTACATTTGTGTTCCGTCTACAGTAAAGAGAAGTATAATATTTTGTTAATTAGGAAATTATTGTTGCTATCTAATTAGGAAAGTTGTAGTTAATTCCGCTGTGTTGTTATGGGCGTCAAGAAGCATTTAAAAAAAAAAAAAATTAATGAGTGATTGATTTGTTGATCTGGGTGCAGGAATTTAGATTCTTTCAAATGTGAAAACTTTTATTACTCTTTTTTTATCGTGCATTGTGTCTTAACACGTCATACAATAAATAAAAGGATAACTTTATCTAAACCATCTAGCGATTCATTTGAAAGGTTTTTAGTTTGCAACAAAGTCGTCTTGTAAGAGCCCGCGAATGAACAAGAGATTTAGGCTCTAAATTGCTTTCGGTTGCTGTAGAGCGGGTGGCAAACCCCTAGACTAAACTATAAGGATTTTGAAAGCATCACTCCGTAAGAATGTAAACTAAAGTAAATTGGCGAAATTATAGAAGTCTTGGGATAACGTATGGAGGGAGAAGTCCAGTCTTTCATGAGCCCTAACTAAAAGTCTTAATCTGAATGAATAAGGCAATGTAGCCAAAGAAGATTTCAAAATGTATGGACTATTTGCATATCCTTTTTCGATCTATATCTATCTATCTATCTATCTATCTATCTATCTATCTATCTATCTATCTATCTATCTATCTATCTATCTATCTATCTATCTATCTATCTATCTATCTATCTATCTATCTATCTATCTATCTATCTATCTATCTATCTATATATCTATCTATCTATCTATATATCTATCTATCTATCTATCTATCTATCTATCTATCTATCTATCTATCTATCTATCTATCTATCTATCTATCTATATATCTATCTATCTATCTATCTATCTATCAATCTATCTATATATCTATTTATATATCTATCTATCTATCTATCTATCTATCTATCTATCTATCTATCTATCTATCTATCTATCTATCTATCTATTTAATAGATATAACTATTTATCAACCTATTTATGAGTTAGCATCTGATCTTATCTTAAGGTTTTATGTTTTACTTTAAATCACACACAAAGGAGCATGACTTCATTCATAATAATTTATGGGGAATTCAAAATATTCTTTAAACTATTTAATTTTTTTAAATGTGTTTATTTATATTAATTTACAACACTTCGTAAAAATCATATATCTTAAAAGTATGAAATCATATCCATTTATAAATAAAAATATAAATTAATTTTGAATTGCTGATCTTGTTTGATATATTAATATATGAGATCAATTGAACGGTGCGGGGGAGCCCCCTCCTATCTCTTTCACTCAGATTAGGGATATGGAAACTTGATATATAAATACATGACGATACAAAAAGTAAATTAAAAAAATTACAATGAAATACTAATTTAGGTGCTTATCAAAATGCAATAGTAAAATGTTATATTGCCTTTTTGATTTGAAATTTAGAGGAGCAATGAATACGGTAATGAATTAAATGTAATGTTCAACTTTCTTACAATTTAACATTATATGGTTCCATGATACATTGAAAATAATTTCTAACAAAAGGGCATGCTACCAACACTACTTACATTGTATTTTGCCATCTTGCCATTGGATATTATAATCTTTGAACTATTTACATGTATATATTTCAAATATAGGACAGATACCCTGCTTGTTAGAATTAGGAAAGGGGGGGGGGGCGAAAAAACTGGATTTCAAAATGTAATGAACAAAAATTAAAATGTCTTTAACATTAACAATATTATTTTATTAATATTATTAATTAACAAAATGATAATACATTCAGGCACAAGTCTGTGCAACACAGATGACACGTTTTTTTTTAAACTCTGTTATTAGTGATAACGTTTTAGTCTGAACATTTTTACTATTGCTATAATAATGATGTAGATTCTATCAAGTTAACCGTTTAACAAAATATCACAGTTTGAATACATCGTTACAATTAGAAAGGGAGAAAGAGGCATGTGTCAAATATCCAGCCAAGGATAAATTGGAATATATTATTTGAAGCTATCATTTTTTTAACAATATCTTTTTATTTTACTTTAAAAAAATTGATCTGTAAGAAAAACAATAATGCTATCAAAGTAAACAAGCTTTTTTCGTTTTGCTTTTTTGTTTCCATTCACGGAAATCTCGGAAAAGATATTTGAAGAGCAAAATTGAAATGATTAGGCAAATAAGTGGGTTTTTTTTAAAGTTAAGACATTTACCAAAAATATTTTGTCTATTCATGGTTTTTTTTTGTTTTGTTCATTTGGTTTATTAAAATCATTTTTTTTAATTTTTTTTTTTTTTAAGTCGGGTTATTTTTTATTTTTTAATTTTAACCTTGGAAATCATGTGAGAGTCACGTGATACTCTAGGGCTTTTTTCTCATGACGTCTAGTAAGGAAGAATATAAACATTCATGCCTTTTAAATTCCTTTCAAGGGCAAAACAACTCTGTGGGATTGAGAGATGTATTCCGTGTCAGTTTATGTGCGTACAGTGCAAAACGAAGAATGTTTGGCCCGATTCCTAAGTGAAACGCTAAATCAGTGACACATTATTTTGACATAATCTCTTCATACAGCACGGATGGATATAATCTTCAATGGCTTACGTCTCATAACGTATAAAAAAAATTAAATTAATGTAAAACTCCCTTGCTGTCTCCTGCTGCTTCTTCAGTGCAGATCATTCTCTGGTATTTTATCATTAGGCTGTTTACGTCATACCAAGTCATGCATTAAGCCTTAGTCCTAAAGCACGAAGAATGATTCAAAACGTATTCGTAATCACTGACACAAATCGGCAGTAAAGTGACAATTGTGTTAAACTTCCTGTAAGGACTTTACGTTATGAAAAAATTGTGTCATATGTCTTTCACCTACCTATCATCTGCTCCACTTCCAACCGAGACAAAAAAAATATCACACACATTTGTTTGGCTTGTATAACCATTAATCTATTTGGCGTAGCCAGATTTTAACTCTAATGGGGAACTGAATTTAATATCTAAAAAGGACGCAATTTCAATAATTTTAATTTTTATTTTGAAGAAAAAAAATGTAAAAAATGTGTTTAACATATAAGACAAAAAGCGACGCTTAAATAAAGATTCTAATTTCTTTTAGCTATTGGCAAAAAAATGGGCGCTAGTTATGTTTGCATATCTAAGTGTCTGTTAATATATATGGTAGATCAAGCCGTATTTCTCATATTTTTAAAGACATACATTTATAATGTCATTGCCAACACTACCATGGAAAATAATCAATGTAAAAAATTAAATAGATTTCTTAAATTTATTTCAGCAATCAATAAAATTTACATCCCAAAACTCTGGACATTTTTTATTTCATCTTGTCTTGATGTCACCATATCCCACTTGGAAGCTATGCTTAAATTTTTGAGTATATTGTGGCTTTCTAGATGATTCAAAAGTGTGTTTACGATTATGTGCTTAGCAATTTAAAACCTAGCTAATAATATATACCAGATGCTAGATGGTAGGATTGAAATACTCACTTTTCATGTTGTTTCGAGTTACATGTGCTGTTTCCCAGTCTGTTGAAACATTGCTTGCACATGGAGACGATTTGAAGAAGATTGGTTTTATGACGTAAGAACAGAATGCTTTCTAGGGGTTAGTTGTTTTGAGGATGGCTAACGCAAGTGCTCCATAAATCTGCAATATCGGGGTACGCTCTCCTAATCATAATAGTCTTTAGAAGGATATCAATCTCTGAGTTTAGTCTACTGCCACAAAAGTCCAAATGAAATTGCCGATTGTATATGTCCACATGTTGGTTTGTGTACATTGTTTGATGACTTTGGTGATTGACGTATAACCAGAAGAGCTTGTTCTTGACACCTTAGGTAGGAGTTTTTCCTCTGAGAAGATGTCGTTAATGCAGTTCTAGTAATATCTGCTCGAGCAAGCGTTGAATATTTTGGTGGAGCCTCAATATCACAGAGTTTCGGTTGAAACTCATGGCTGATTTTTTTTTTTTTTAATGTTTTGTGGTTTTGTGTGGAATGCTGTTCTTCGCTGCATCAGCAGTTGTTATCTTAAACTTCATCAACAGAACTTCTGTTGTGGATACTCTCTAAATCTATTGCATGTTAAAGCTCAGTTTGTCATTGAACTTATCAGTCTATCTCAGTATGCCTTGGCATAAATGGGGATATCTAGTATGAACTTTCTCTTATAAAGTGTTTAGACCTGATATTAACAATATGTATTTTACTGATATCCAAGGAATGATCCAAACTCTTAAAATGAAATGTCGACGTTTGGTTAGGATTAGATCAATATTTAACATCAATGTAGTATAATATATAACACGGTGTTCCAGAATATAGTTGTTAATCATGTACATAAAGTTTGAGTTTCGACTTGGTAAGGTGATCTTGATTTCAGAGCAGAAATCTGCGAGATCCAACCAGTAAATTTAAATCTCCTCTATGAGTGGAGAAAGCTTTCTTTGAATGTGTTGATCTCGGAAGTTCCATCTCGAACTTCATCTGCCTTGGTTAGTTGCACGGTATACAGCACACAACAATGGCATGCTAGATTTTCAATATGCTGTATTAAATAATAATAATAATAACAAAGTTTATTTTTTAAAAAAAGCGCTTCATCCCCAAAAGCTCGAAGCGCAGTACAAAGCCAACCATATTAAAGAGAGAAATAAAAACAAACTAAAATTTACCACATTTAAAAAATTGACGCTATAATATAAAACTACATACGAGCATACCAAGTCAAAGTCTTTTATCCCGTTTCAACCATAAGCAACTCAAACCAATATACGTTAACTTAAAAAAGATGGTAGATATCATCATCTCAGAAGGTGTTTTCGAAATAGATGTGTTTTTAAATCGGTTTAAATGACTCCAGTGTCCGGCTGTATCTGAGAACGACAGGAAGGGCGTTCCAAATTGTTGGACCAGCAAATAATGACATGGTGCGGTTTCTGAAAGTCTCAAGGTGAAGACGCTCTATCGATATTTTGCCACTATAGGATGAGCGGAGCTGTCAAATGGGTACGTAAAGCGTCATGAGTGCTTTGATATAGGACGGCACCAGGTGATGTCAGCAGTGGTAGCACAAAGTTGCAATTTTGTACTCTATACGAGCGCGGATCGGCAGCCAGTGCAGCTCCCTCAGAAGTGTTTTAGCATGGTCGAATTTGCTTTTGCGATAAAACAATGCAAGCCGCATTATTCTGTGCTTTTTGAATTGTATCCAGGAGCGTAGCTGGGAGACCCACCATGAGAGCATTGCAGTAGTCCATGCATGATAGCACGAATGCAGTTATCAGCCTCTTTGATGATTCGAACGTTAGGAAAGGTCTGATATGAGTAATCCTGCGAAGTTCTAGAAAAATTGCCTTGCAAAGCATGTTAATGTGGTTTTCCATGGTTAGTGTTATGTCTCATTAGACAACCAGGTCTTGCACTGTATGAGCAAACTCAATCTGTATACCTGAGAAAGTTATTTTGTGTTTTTTTTTACAGATTTATGTTTCTGGGCAGTGGCAATGGGGATCAGCTCAGTCTTTTCATAATTCAATTTCACCTTGTTTATGTTCACCCAGTGCTTAACTGACTCCACTGTCGTCTGTGTCTTACAAAGAAGTTGAGGAAACAGAGAGGGTATCACTGATTGATGATGTTGTACATCGTCCGCGAACAAGTGATAGAGCATATCAAAATGATTGATCATTGCACCCAGTTGTTGAACATACATAATGAAAACCACCGGGCCTAGGACGGAGCCCTGGGGTACTCCGAATTCAAATATAGATTGCTTCGAGGTCAAGGCATTTGAAATAACTGACTGGACCCAATTTGTCATATATGAGTGAAACCATCTCAGGACGGTATCGGTGAGACCGAACGTTTTTTGCAGCCTGTGGAGAAGTATGCCCGTCTCAAGCGTATCGAAAGCTGCCGATAAAGCGAGTAAAGACAAAATGGATACATGACTCTCACCACAAGACGACAGAATGTCGTTTACGACGCGCAAAAGGGCTGTAGAGTGATGCGCCCTATATGCTTACTGGAAAAGTTCAAGCAAATCACACTGAATGAGGTAGTCCAGGAGTTGGCGAAGAATGACTTCTTCTAAGATTTAGATATAAATGGTAGATTTAAGACGGGGCGATAATTTTCCTTCACATTTGGGTCAAGTTTTGCTTTCTTTAACAATGGCGTTACAATGGCCATTTCAAAAATGATGGAACAATACCAGTTGTCAAGGACTGATTTATGATACAAGTGATGATGGGGACTATTTCATCGAGACATTCATACAACAGCTATGCTGGAAGAGAGTTAAATGGGCATGTCTTTTTTGGGAATCAGCCAGGATTTTCCTCATATTTGTTTCATTGACCTCAACATAATTGCCCATAGGAGAGCCGTTCAAGAGTGAGAATTTTGGAACAGTATCGATGAAACTGTCATATTTCTCCCTGATCTTCTTAGCTTTTGTTATAAAAAGGTCATTTAGAGCGTCTTGCAGCTCCTCTACAGCAATGTTTTTTGGCAGAGATGTATGATTAATTTTACCGATCAGCTGACCCACAATGCGAAATAAGTCTTTGCTTAAGCTGCTATCTATAATCTGAAAGCCATCATGCTCATCCTAGCTGCAAGGACCAACTTCTCTGTAGTCAACAAAGATTTATCGGTGCACAGTCAAGCCCGACTTCAGCCATTGGCGTTCTGCACGTCGCTGCTTCTGCTTTGCATCCTTAATTTCAGGCGAAAGCTATGGGCCAGAAGGGCGGTCCGTTACTCGCCGTGTGGACAGTGGTGCATGTTTGTTCATAATGAAACTAACACCATTGTTGTAATCTGTCACAGTGTCTTCTTCACTGCTCCTCAGGGCGGCGACGTCACATCTGAAGGCTACTATATCTATTTTAAGGAGGCCACGAGGTGTGACTGTAAGCAGAAGTTGCCCTGGCTTCCTCAAGTCAAAGTCAAAGTATAGGGGGAAGTGATCAGAGATCATTTTATCTTCAATAATGGATCATCTCTGCACGGTCCTTTCTAACAACTAACCAATCCAGGATGTGACCCCGCTTCTGTGTCGGTACACTGACAAGCTGGATCATACCGTGTGTGTCAAGATCTGATTTCAGAATCTTCACATAGCTGTCGGTCGTGGCATCGAAATGGCAATTGGTATCACCGATTAAGATGACGTTGCTATTGGTAGAGGCGAACGTGTCTAGGAGATGTAAAAACTCAGCAGTAAACTGAATTCAAATTGATCCACTTCCCGTTAATACATAGAGTTGGACGTTAGTACATTGGCTCGTTGCTGACAAAAGCACATGCTACCTCTTCTTACCCACAACACCTCCCTCCACCATTTTAAACTAAAATCCAAAATTAAATCAGTTTTCGCCTTTTTCAAGGTCACGATGAAGAAAAGTGATGACTTTAAGTTTACAAAACAAAAAATCCGAAAATATGCCTAAATGTGATTAATGAAAAAAAAAATTCGCACGTGTGTTCGATATGTAATTTTTTTTTTCTTTCTTTAATAGTTGTTGAGTTTAATATACTGTGTATAAGGAAGCGAGGCATTAGAATCTTTACATTCAAACATCAATACAATAAATATACTTTAGTCTCTAAGCATTCAATTGCATTAAGTTTGATAACAAAGATTCTTACCAAAAATAAGTTTCAGCAATCATATAATTCATACATAAATCAATTAAAATAAGACAAAAACGTATTTCATTTACATGGTATACTTTGTTTTGAGGTTTGTTTTAGTGTTATTGAAATAAATTTAATCATACATATTTACAACATCCTTTCTGATGTAACAAAAATATTTTTTTTCTTCTCTTTAGAATATTTTAGCCCCAAAACTATTTCTAAAAGTCTATATCATCTTATTTTCATCGCAAATTTACTCTGAAATCTAATTTAATTTTACTAAAATTAGTAGATAATGTGATGTCCATCTAAACTTTTTTATATATGTATATATTTTAGATATCAAAATAATATGCTTGTTTTAAATATGTTTTATCTATTAGCTTTCAATTTAAACCAATTAAAATCTTAATCCTAATGTTTACGTTTTTTGTCCATTTTCTTCTTCAAATTTTTAGATAAGCGTAAAAAACAGTTGTAAACACTCTAGCTAAAATCGACGTCGATATTAAAAAAAAAAAAAAAAACAACCTTATTGGCTCGTCATTCTAAATAATTTGTCTCTAAAACATGCAACGTGCCAAATGGATACGGTTCGCTGAGTTTTAAATGTTCGGGGATTTTATCGCTGTTTATAAATGTATGTAACAGTTCACAGCTTCGTCCCCGCTTTGAGAAAAAGTCAAGGCGCTGCTAAGGGTCGTCATAATAAATCTGACTTTAAAGAAATAAATAATTTTAAATAGATTACAAAAGTTTTAGTTATTTTTTTTAATCAAGCAAATATTAATATTACTATTATGTCATATTCACTGTTGTTCTAGAAAAGAGAGTTTCTGCCATTCAGAGTTAACTGGTAAAACCACACAAAAAGAGGACAGCTTCTTTTTAATACATTCGTTTTGTTTTCTTTTGGTGGTAAGTTTTCATTTATTTTTTTTTAATGTGTATTTATTTTTTTCTAACGAAGTATTTAAACTTTTATTCGTAGCAATAAATTGTTTTAATATATTTATAAATTATCATATTAACACATCAGATTCATCTAATTTACATACAGGTATGTTTATAGAATCTTGTCACTCAGGCAATCGGTATTAAAATGTGATTTTAGAGTGGAATAAGTGCTTTTTAAAAAATAATATTTCTTTTTGGACAGTAAAGCATGTTTTTTTTACTATTGATAATTTATAGTTATTTTATTTTATTTTAAATATTTAAAAAATGTCTTGGTTTATTTGATTATGATCTTGATCTTGTGTACAAATGAATTTATTTCCACAAAATAAAAATAAAAAAATAATATTTTTTTTATGATAACTTATTACAATCAATTATTTCTCTTAATTTCAAATGAAAAAAAAATTTAGAAAGGCGAAATTAAGTTTAAAGTTGTACTTTTTAAAATAATGGATCTATTAATGAATAGATAGATGGATATATAAAAAAATAAATAGATATATATATATATAGATAGATAGATAAATAGATATATAGGTAGATAGATAGATAGATAGATAGATAGATAGATAGATAGATAGATAGATAGATAGATAGACAGATAGATAGATAGATAGATAGATAGATAGATAGATAGATATATAGATAGATAGATAGATAGATAGATAGATAGATAGATAGATAGATAGATAGATAGATAGATAGATAGAGAGTTAGAGAGTTAGAGAGATAGAGAGTTAGAGAGATAGAGAGTTAGATAGATAGATAGATAGATAGATAGATAGATAGATAGATAGATAGATAGATAGATAGATAGATAGATAGATGGATAGATAGATAGATAGATAGATAGATAGATAGATAGATATATAGATAGATAGATAG